>JARQZK010000014.1:40000-77500 GCA_030704885.1 Cynegetis impunctata | reverse complement strand
TTTGCAAATATCTCCAAAAATATGCATTTTTACGATAATATTATAATGAACAAAATTGTAGCAGGTAAAAAATTAATAAATTGGTTTGTTATAGAGTGTTCTAAGTGCAATATTAAGCGAGATATTGAAGATCAAAGCCGTTTTTATTTTGTCTGAAATTTAATCGATGTATTCAATGCCTTCTCGCCATGAGCACTGTTAAAAGTCTTTTGCACGTAAAATGAGTGAGCTGTAATGAAAAAAAGACGAACATCTAATGGTTTTTTTTTAAATCAATGGGTTTCATAAATGCAATTTCCACGAAAATTAATATTAATCGTATTCCGTCTAGAATTAACTTTAATATAAAGAGTTTGATAGATTCTAGCAAATTGACTGCTTTGGAACACATATTTTTCTAAAAAATCACGATTTTAAGAAAGAAAAAATTTTCGAATTTTTAAAGAAACCTCTTTCTTTTCATGATATCTCAAAAATAATGAAAGATACGTAAAAAAGTGTAACAATAAAAAATGTTAGTTTTTTTTTGACCAAAAATTTGGTTTTTTGTCCCTGTCTCACGAAATTTGGCGGAGATATGATTGTTTAAAGAACGAGCGGTAGCGCAATCACAGTCCCTCTAAAGCCCTTTGACCCTTCACCATTTCAAAATAAAAGGTTTTTCACTACATATTGTAATGAAAAAAGTTGTAGCTCTTTTAATGTTAATTAAAATGGTTTTTCATAACTTGTGATAGTTTCAAAATTGAAGGAGTTATGGCCCAAAATCTAATCGTATTTTTTTCTACTTAGTAAACTAAACATTAGTAAACTGAAAATTCCGAATTTTCAATTGCCAATAACTTGAAAAGTATTGGGTTTTTGAAAAAAACTTTATGAAACATTTTTTGATTAAAATTAGGTCTTCTATTGATATGCGAGGTTATTTTGAGGAAAAAAAATTGCCACCACCGAAAAGGGGTGGCAACCACCCCCAGGGTGAAAACGGAATTCGGGTCAGAATCCCTTTTGAAGTTAAGGGTTAGATAAGCCTAATTCCGAAATTTCATGTAAATCGGTTCATAGTAAAAAATTTCGGAGGTAAAGACCTATTTTACGCTTCAGTGACTGCACTATTATTGAATAATCAAAATGACGTGTTCAATTTTTCATTCAAACTATGTAACGACCAAGATCAAAGTCGAATAAGAAGTAGCTGTCATCGTTTGCAGGAAAAACTTTCAGCAAATGATTCATTGGATATTAACACCGATGATTTGTGCCAAGAAATTATGTCATGTCAGTATTTTTTCATGAAATTAAATAATGATGTGGTGAAAATTCTTGAATTTATATATTCAAACAATTTGTCAGCTGTATGCTCTAACATCACCATAGCATTACGAATGTTGCTAACAATGCCAGTTACCGTACAAGCGCGGTTTCTAAATTGAAACTTTTAAAAAAATACCTGCGCTCAACAATGAGCCAGGAAAGATTAACACATTTAGCAACAATATCTATAGAGGAGGCCATATAAAACCATTTGACATACATGAAACTATTAAGGATTTCGCAAACAGAAAAGCGAGAAGAGCAGAAATAATATAACTTGGGTATGCTTATATTCTTACACATTTTAGACTCTTGTTGTTTTTTAAACATAGCATACGTAATAGTTAAATCAGTACTATTAGAAAAAAGTGAGCTATTTTGTTATTAATATTTATTTTTTAATTAATATCTAAGTATATAATTAGATCATAATCATCATAAATGAATTCGTGTTTTATTTTTCGCAGTAATTGGCAAGCGGAAGCAAACTGATTTTACCTATTTAGGAAAATACAAGTGAGAGGCTCCATCGCCCATTAAATAGATCCCTGAAAGATATAGATCGATGAAAATATAGAAGAAAATTCCGAAGCTTGCAACGCCACTGTCTGCCCTACGCCTATGTCGCGCCCGGCGCGAAATCTGCTCGTTGTCAATCTCGAGTTCGTGCGGAATCGGCTAGATACTACGACCTCATTTGGCCTCGTCGCGCTGAAACTTCTCGATAGAATTCAACCCGTCCAACTGTCGGCTCGAAAGGCGGTCACGTGAATTCGAGTGTGATTGATGAAATGGTTCTTAAGCGTCTGGAATGCTGCCGTTTTCGCGAATTTCGGAGAAACGTCAAACTTTAAACGTTCTATATCGAAAATCGGCGTCGCGATCGGGAACGGGACCTAGCCTAAGCACTACGAAAAAGTTCGGCGCGGTCGACGGGGCCCTTCGAGCCCCGTGATTCGACGCCGATCTCTTTCTCTCGGCGTTATGAGTTCGCGAAAATGCGGCCTTCGGCCGCCTGCGTTTTAGTTGGTCGAAATTGGCGAAGCAATTATTTATTTAGTATATAAAATAAAACTAGAGAACATTTATTCCGGTTATAATTAACAAATAATAAAAAACAAATAATCTGAAACATGAAGATTCGTGAAACAAAGAGGCGCTTCATAGGTTTCGCACACATTCGCTGTAGGGGGTTGGCGCAGCCCTGGCCATGCCATACATAAAATGTCTGTTGTCTCTTGATTTCTAATAATTTGTTGAAGAAAATCGGTGTCTGACATTGAGCGCAATGGACTATGAATATGTAGAGCATTTGGAACCTTGTTTTTATTTCAAAATTTAATTTTGTTCATTAGCCATTGGGGTGTGTATAGACATATAGGACACACAGTATTTTGATAAAAAAACATTCTATGTAGAATACTACTAATACAATATTTTACTTTTATGTAAAAATACTGGCAGATAAAAATAGCGGACGATTCAAATAGAGGAACTGAAGTGACGGCATCCCCTATTGTCTACGCCCCTGATAATCAAATTCTACGTTAACCTGCATCAAACGATATGGCATGCATGGAAAGCTCAACGTTTCAGCAATATGCTGAAAGAAAAATATTTAATGATAATGATTTTAACTTTTCAGACCCATGTTTACATATTTTTAACTATTCTTCATACTTTTAGGTCTTGGTTTCTAGTCACCGTGTAATACAAAAAATACTCTAGCGCGTACATTCAATATCTTCAAAAAAGATACTAATTTTACCATGTATTATACATAGGTATACCATACGTAGGTTGAGAATATCAAGAGAAAATAGATTATGAAAAAATTTATATTGAAATACGCCTCTGGAAAACTGTGACATTCTATTTTACTCAGACGTTACTAATTGTAACATTCATACTCAGTCTTGAATGTATTCACTCATTCGTAAAAATATATTTCCGCGAACGTAAAGGCTAGCATTGACACACATCGGAGCGAAATAAAGATAATAAAAGAAGTGTTAAATATAATTGAAGCTTGGGATTTTATAGATTGCTTATTGTCTACGGCAGTGGAAGAAGTGGAAACTTCATTAATTTCAGATATACTTCTTCTGTTATGCTTTTAGTCTTAGGTTTTTTTATTCATGATTTTTTCTGAAAGAATTGTAGAGCAAAAGCAAAACAAAATGTGGGTCCAGCTAATGATTTCATCCTTTCGAATAATTTTAAGCCTAAATAAATTATCGATTAATAAAAATACTAGTATTGGAAAAATCATGGAAGTCTACTTCATTTTCGGAATGTAAGTTGTTATTCGTATTTTCTTCTTTTTCGTCTTCTTCAGGTGCCATATCCGCGACGATGTCGGCAACCATCATAGCTATCCTGACTTTTGAGGCAGCTGCTCTAAAGAGATGTTTTGAGCTGCATCCAAACCATTCTCTCAGATTTTTCAGCCACGAAATTCTTCTTTCTACGCTTCTTTTGCCTTCTATTTTCCCTTGCATTATTAATCGTAAGATACTGTTCTTCTCGCCTCGTATTATGTGCCCCAGATACTGCAACTTTATCTCTTTGATGGTACGTTCAACTTCTTTTTCTTTACCGATTCTTCTTAGTACTTCGATGTTAGTGACACGATCCGTCCACGAAATTCTCAAAATTCTTCGATAGGTCCACATCTCGAAAGAGTTAAGACGCCTCATTGCATCTGCATTTAGCGTTCATGCTTCTACCCCATAATAAAGCACACTATGTACGTAGCATCTTGTCAATCGCAGTTTGAGAGGTAATGTTAGATCTTTGCTACACAGGGCTTTTTTCATTCTTATAAAGTTGAATCGAGCTTTTTCGATTCTGGTTTTTATTTCTGCGGTATAGTCATTGCTTTCTGTAATAAGTGTTCCTAAGTAAGTGTATCTTGTTACTCTTTCGATTTGCTGACCTCCAACCAATAGGATTTCATTTTCATAAACTTGGTTTTTTTGATATTATGAGAGTCCGTACTTCCCGCTACACCTTGATATCTTGTTCATAACACTTTCCAAATCTTCTAGACTATCTGCTATTATTACGGTATCGTCGGCATACCTGATGTTGTTAATCAAGACTCCATTCACCTTTATACCAGCGGTCTCATTTTCCAAGGCTTCTATAGTATAATTTGCTCCGAGTACGCATTTAATAACAAGGGCGACAGTATGCAACCTTGCCTGACTCCTCTCTTTATTTCTATTTCTTCAGATCTTTCTTGTCCATTTTTTACCTTGGCCCGTTGGTTATAATACAGGATTGAAATTAATCTTACATCTTGTTTGTCCAAGTTTTTGTTCTTGAGAAGGTCTATAAGTGTATAAGTTGGTCGTTTTTTACCTTATCGAAAGATTTATTATAGTCTATAAAACAGATATAGAGGTCGCGATTAACTTTTAGGCATTAAAAGAAAACATTGCCTCTCTTGTACCAACACCATTTCGGAAGCCAAACTGACTATCACTAACATCCAGTTCCAGTTTGGAGTGTATTCTGGCATGCATAATTTCAAGGAGAATTTTTAGCTTATGTGACTAGGCCAAGCTACAGAGATTTTTTCATGTAAAAAGTGTTAGAAGAAAACCAGCTCCGCCATTATGTGTAAAATAGTTCCACATGATATAGTGATATGTTTTTCACTCGACTTTATTATTTATGTCTTTGTTATTAACAATTTTATGCAAAAAACCGCGTTTTTTTTAGTTTTTTGCTTATAAAAGTGAAACTATCAGAGTAATCGTGATGATGTCAATAGACTTATAGTAGAAAATGGAAAGACGAAAAAAATGAGAGGTCGGACTACTCGATCAGACCCTTAGTCTAAATGAAAATTGAAAAAAACCGGCCAAAATGCAGTTTTTTCAAAAGTTCATAACTCGGTTATTTTTGAGTTGTAGCGTAAATCCTCCGGTTAGTATTATTTATCAATAGAAACTTTATTTGTGCGAAGAGCCGGAACTGTCCGATGCATAGTTTTTGATCTGTGGCCATTTGATTATGTTACTATGCAATTTTCCAGCAGACCTGAATGCGACAGGTATGGTCCGATTTCAATTTACTAAAAAGATTTTGAAAGTAGAATTCTCATAGTTCAAAACGTTCATCTTGGTTTTTCATAAAAACTCTGAGAAATATGTTAAAAATAAAGCTGAACATGACGAAAAACGGCCGAGCGCGTCAGAGTAGTTGAAGAGTGGGGGTAGAGCAGCAGGCAAGGAGAAGTATGACATTCAAAAGCGTCGGCATTTTGAAAGTGACAGTAATTTCTAAACGTTGTCAGATAATAATTGTAAACCCCCACTCTTCAACTACTCTCACGCGCTCGGCCGTTTTTTGTCATGTTCAGCTTTATTTTTAACATATTTCTCAGCGTTTTTATGAAAAACCAAGATGAACGTTTTGAACTATGAGAATTCTACTTTCAAAATCTTTTTAGTAAATTGGTATCGGACCATACCTGTCGCATTCAGGTCTGCTGGAAAATTGCATAGTAACATAATCAAATGGCCACAGATCAAAAACTATGCATCGGACAGTTCCTGCTCTTCGAACAAATGAAGTTTATATTGATTAATGATACTAACCGGAGGATCTACGCTACAACTCAAAAAATAACCGAGTTATGAACTTTTGAAAAAATTGCATTTTGACCGGTTTTTTCCAATTTTCCCTTAGACTGAGGGTCTGATTGAGTCTTCCGACCCTCGTTTTTTTCGTCTTTTCATTTTCTACAATAAGTCTATTGACACCATCACGATTACTCTGATAGTTTCAATTTTATAAGCAAAAAACTAAAAAAACGAATTTTTGCATAAAATTGTTAATAACAAAGATATAAATAATAAAGTCGAGTGAAAAACATATCACTATATCATGTGGAACTATTTGACAAACAATGGCGGAGCTGGTTTTCTTCTAACACTTTTTGCACAAAATGCTCACTCTAAATCTCTGTAGCTTGGCCTAGACATTAACCTTATTGTTCGATAATCGCTGCACTCTGTGGCATTCACTTCTTTTGGCAGACATATGAATGTTGACGTTAACATTTCTTGTGTGTTAAACAAATTCACCAAAATATCTAGGTTTTTGTCGTTAATCAAATTGAGCAACTCACTAGGTATCCCGTCCGGGCCTGCAGATTTCTTATTTTTCATGGATTTAAGTGCATGTTCAACCTGCGACTAATAATTTTGGCAATTTCAAACTTTGGGCAAGGAAGAAGGGAGGAGGTACAATCAGCCTCCTCGAGCTTTTCGACTGGTGCAAAAAGTTAAACAAACCGAGATTTTTGCCTACCCAAACCCACTACAAATTAAGATAGAGGATTGAAAAATGGTATCTACTTGGAGGAAGTGCCTGGCGCTATTTGAATGTAAAGATATTATGTTTGAAGATATACGCATCTCTAGGTAGAAATTTCGTACGTCGATTGAGTTAACGTTAAGGAAGTGGAAGGTAAATATTCAATTTTTTTTTAAACTGCCGCCCTTTTAATGTAGATATTCAATTTTTTTCGTTGGTTTTGAGATTTTGCGCACTTGCACAGCTTCTGAGGATTAAATTAGAGACTTGAAATTTTGTAAGTGAAGTTGAAGTTAGGGATACACATCATGGATATCTTTCATCCCGCAGTTTTTATGTTGATAGTTCTACACTTTTTGAGGATTTTCCAGTAGTGTGCATCTTTCAGCAACGTCAAATACACGCTGAAAATTCGTAAGTGAATTCAACTGATTTTTCTCACCTCTGCAGTTTGTATGTGAACAATTTTTAGACGTATTATATTTTTGTACATCTCTTCATGCTTTCCAAATTAACTTCAGGAGTTAAAAATTTATATACTTTTAATGAGAACAAAGAGAT
The DNA here is from genome assembly GCA_030704885.1 of Cynegetis impunctata. Lineage (NCBI taxonomy): Eukaryota > Metazoa > Arthropoda > Insecta > Coleoptera > Coccinellidae > Cynegetis > Cynegetis impunctata. The sequence goes on along the minus strand of JARQZK010000014.1, from coordinate 70,294 downwards.
GAAAAAATACTATCATAGCGATGGAGCTCTGCGACTTGTTTGTTTTTTAGTATTGTGGCCTCCTAGAAGAGCGATACTCTTGGTTTTATGTACCTAATAATTCAATGATTTTCATAAAAAAAAATTTTAAAACATCATTGATGATCTTCAGAAATTGAAGAAGAATTTTTATTACCACTTATATCTATATTGAAGTTGTTTGTTATTGATAATGTATAATCTAAGATAGTGCTTTTTCAATTGAAGAATAAATTTTCACGAGAAGAAATTTAGAAAATTGTTTCAATATCATAATAACCACCAATATACAGAAGGAAGCAACATTGATATCAATTCATTTGCTTTTTAGGAATGAAAAAAAACCATGAGCTTATCGAGTATCTGTTTTATATCAACTCAGTAAATCTACGTTATTATCTTACACATTCAATGGGTTCGATTCAATTTCCACTTCGTTAAGCAACTGCTGTACATCTGCTCGAGATGGTAGGTTTTCATATTCCTTTCTTATTTCCCTTTCATTGTCCATATTATCTCGCTGATTCGCATTTTCTTGCATAAGCCTCATTAAAAGCAGCCTGTTGTTGTCCAAATATTTAGGACTACCAACATTATTACCACTCCGTTTACCATGTGCTGGAATGAAAGAAATTAATAAGATAGGGAAATATATCAAACGTTTTTATTCGTTTCAAAATTTCTATATGAATTTGATATTGATATATTTTTATTGTTTAGTTTTATAAAATAATAGACTAATGCACAGTCGGTATTGAAAGTAAACAGAGAAGAGTAGCACTGACTTGTGAATCGGTTTTCTACCTCGTGGAATACTATTTTTGAAGTTTATATATATATATATATATATATTATTATATATATATATATATATATATATATATATATATATATATATATATATATATATATATATATATATATATATATATATATATATATATATATATATATATATATATATATATATATATATATATATATATATATATATATATATATATATATATATATATATATATATATATATATATATATATATATATGTTAATCTCTCCAATTAAATAAAAGAAAATAAGTGACAGAGAATACAACAAATTTTGTTTGATGATTTGTTTAAAAATTCTACTGACTTTTTAGATATTGAATTTGTTACTGAAAATTCCTCATTGAGTGGTACCTACCTACATATGTCTACGAAATTATAAAACATTGCTTCAGTTTGTATGAAGAGTTCCATGGGTTTTAACATTTGTTATATACTACTTATGGAAAATATAGAGAGCTATACAAGAAGTTCATGAAATTAGTAAGAATTGTAGAAGCTACATAAGTACAAATCATATTTTATTGATTTTTATTTAAATGAATTATTTTAAATATTCTCACAAAAACTCATTCAAATTTCTTGTAACACATGATAAACAACCAAATTTCCTCATATATAATGGGTTTGAATAAGAATATATACAAACAAAATCCGAGGATAAGGACCAGTCATCTAGATACGGAGATTAAAAATTGTAAAACCGTCTTTAGACATCTAGAGTCTGAAAGTGATTTAATTTATGGGCAGAGTATTAACTGCACTTGTAGAAAGGTGGTATTCAGTTTTTCTAGTTCATCTATTGAATATCATAATATATTACTCAATGACTAATGGAGCAACGCGAATATATAATATTCAGAAATCTAAAGCTTATTAGGCATAAGATTGAATTCGAACTGTACCATGCCTATGTCTCTCTATTCTCATGAGGAAGAGGACTCAAATTGGTCACTAATCTCGAATATGCAAAGTGTCTTGATGTAATTCTAGACTTGAATGCTTATCACTCTGAAATGTTATATGAAATCGATATCGTGAAGTCAAATACTAATGACCTATTTTTAATGAACATATGTTATTGTAGAAATTAACAGTTTCGTCGATTTCTTTAGTATAAAAGTATGTCCTAGTGAAAATATCGAAAATTGACTCTTTCTGAAATTCTAAATGATAATAAGAGAAAACTACGGCCTTTGAGTTATGGATATAAATATATATATATATATATATATATATATATATATATATATATATATATATATATATATATATATATATATATGTATATATATATATATATATATATATATATATATATATATATATATATATATATATATATATCTACGATAGGTAGAATTTCTTGTGCTATATTCTATATATTTAAGGTGCAATTTTCTTGGGTTTAGAGAAAATAGAAACAATTTGGCATACTAAGGAAACATGGTCAGGCAGATACCTAAACTATAAATCAACGGCACCAATTCAATATAAGAAAAGTGTTGTTTCAGGGATTGCAGATAGATCGATAAAATTGACATCACCGAAATATCGCAAGCAAAAGATATCCTAAATCAAAACAACTATCCACCAAAATTCGTAGACAAAATATTCAAAACTAGAATACATTCAGCTTATAATTCCACTAAAAATGAGACCAATAAAAAAGACAAAAAAAAAATATATAGCAATCCCATACGTAAAAAATCTGTCAGAGAAGATAAATCACATATTCAAAGACACAGACATAAAAATTGCACACAAGTCTACAAACAACTTAAAGCCTCTTTACAGCAAGCTGAAATCAAAAATTCCAAAGGATAAAACATCAAACTGTGTTTACCAACTGAAATGCAAGGAATGCCCGGGAGTGTACATAGGTCAGACAACACAGTATATAAAAGAAAGGATTAATGGACACAAATATGCGAAGAATTCTACAGCCCTAAAGAAACATGAAATAACAAGAAACCATAGTTTTGACTTTGATAACTTTCAGATCCCACACAGAAAAACCAACAACAAAATAAGGACTTTTTTAGAAATGATATATATTCAAAAAGAAAAAGACTCTATAAACGACAGAACAGATCTGAAAAATTTAACAAAAATTTACCATAATATCCTTAAATAAAATAAAACCTATATGGAGATGACATCTGTGATTGTAAACGTAAAACATAATCGAAATGAAATAATAACTTCCAATACCACATTTATTTATTCGTACAAGCGCACAGATGGCATCTCAGGTGATCAAATGGAAAACTATATAGTCAAAAACAAAACAAAGCAAATTAAAATTGACAGATCCAATGTATTTTATAACGTTGTTTTAAATAAGTAGATGAAATGTAAATTGCAGATAAACTAGTAAGTTAACGTACACATAATGAAGAATTGTGACTGATTTTAAAAATGTATTTTTAGATGTAAATGTCCCAGCCATACCTGTGATATGATCTTGAAAAAGGCTTATATACGCCGAAACATATGTCGATTACAAGTTATAAAATCTGAATACCTAAAGTTTTAATGTGCTCTAAACCCAAGAAAATTGCACCTTAAATATATATATATATATATAGAGATTTTATATATATATATATATATATATATATATATATATATATATATATATATATATACATAAATATATATATATATATATATATATATATATATATATATATATATATAAATAAATATATATATATATATATATATATATATATATATATATATATATATATATATATATATATATATATATACGGGTGTTCCGTAAATGACACGCCAGAGTAAAAATGGAGGTTGATTGGCTTCAGGTCAATCAGATAACATCAACATGACCTTAGTAAAAGTTTTCTGGTTTTCAAGATATTGCCACCCTTATGTTTTTTTGAAACATCTATACTTTTTCGTCATTTTCTCGCCTGTTTCGAATATAAATAACTTCTAACTTATTTTCTTTCTTCTGCTATCATCAATAGTGGGTTGAGATAATCGACTCATCATTTCATTAAAAACTAGCTCGCTAACCTCAAAAAAAATTAAGTTGTTTCAATTTAATATAAATCCGAAAACCTTAACTAAAATTTGACTATTTACTGTGGAAAAAAATGATTTTAAAAATTAGCCTATTTAATGCTCTTTCGAATAAGTTATAACATTTTTGGTTTTTCCTATTCAAAAGTCTAAAAATTCCAATTTTTATCATTGAAGTCGTGGTACTTGTGAAATAATTCAAATAAAAAGTAATAAAATTACAACGTGGTAGTTGTAGTGTGCTATTCATTACTCTTTTTTATTCATTGTTGTAGGTAGGCAAATAATGATCAGAACATTGAGGTCGTTTTAATTATTTCAATAGATTTTTGCATTGTTGAAAGCTAATAAAGAATTTTGATCTGAAATTTGAATCATTATTTTCACAATAGATTTTTGGAATGTCTACTACTGACTTTTAAACACAACATGCATCTTCTCAAAAATTGTCCTTTAAACGCCTTGAACTCAAATCATTCATTTCACGTGCTGCTTGATTGATTAAGAAGAAGGATGTGGTTGCAAAATGAAGAGTGCCCTGCACACTATGCTCGTGCAGTAAGGGCGCATCTTGATCAAACATTCCCAAGAAGATAGATTGGCCGGCTAGGACCAATTGTGAGGCCCCCAGCTACCCAGACCTCAATTTTTTTTTTGAGGGTGTTTAAAAGATAAGGTCTATGGAAAACCAATTCGCTCGGCAAATGAATTGCGTCAACGAATCAATCAAGCAGCACGTGAAATATATGATTTGAGTTTAAGGCGTTTGAAAGGGCTATTTTTGAGAAGATGCAGGTTGTGTTTAAGAGTCGTAGGTAAACATTTCGAAAATTTATTGTGAAAATAATGATTCAAATTTCAGATCAAATTTCCTTATTTGCTTTTAATTATGTAACAATCTATTGAAATAATTAATACGACCTTATGTTCTGTTCATTATTTGGACACCTACCTACTACAATGAATGAAAAAGAGTAATGAATAGCAGGTTCAGATATTTTCTGCAATAACTACCATGTTGTAATTTGCCGACAAAATACTCCTGCACCTTTTATTGAGTATTATTTTTCATTTGAACTATTTCGCAAGTAGTACGACTTCAATGACAAAAATTGGAATTTTTAGACTTTTGAAAAAGAAAAACCAGAAATGTTATACCATATTCGAAAAAGCATTAAATAGGCTAGTTTTTAAGATCATTTGCTTAGTGATCTTAAATTCATTCTTCTAAATCTTTTTAAGGAGGCCTCGGTAGCCCAGCGGTAACTTATCGCTTGTAAACCGAGAATTGTGGGTTCGAGTCCCACCTTGTCCTTGGGTGTTGTGTATGTCCAATGAAATTTAGAGGTTCTAAATATGATTAACTGTTGGGTAATGACTCAGTTTCAAGCCCATTGGCCAAACCGGCGTAAAACTGTAGGTCCCTTGAGTAAAATAAATCTTTTTACAGGACGTATAAAGCTGAAAAAACTCCAAAAATTTTTGATACCCAAAAAACCTTCAGTTGAATAAGAATGTAAAAACGTGTACGTTGATTAAGTTGATTCTAAGAAAATGCATTTCTCAGGTATAAATTATTTTTCTGGCGTAAAACTGTAGGTCCCTTGTGTAAAAAACATCTTTTTACAGGACGTATAAAGCTGAAAAAACTCAGTTTTTCCAGAAAATTTTGATATCTACCCAAAAAACCTCTAGTTGAATAAGAATGTAAGAAACGATAGGTATAAATTATTTTTCTAACTTACGCCATTTTTGCGTAAAGATTTTGTTTCCTCATGGTTTTGCACCACCGCCACATATTCTACAGGTTGAGTTAGATGATTGAAATTTTTTAGATTGAGATGATATTGATATACGAAATATGCTTTTAATAATGGAGCTCAACTGCTCACGATTTTCTTATCCATTTAACTTGCTTTGGAATTATAAAACCGCAATAATTTTCCACAGCTTGTATGAACTTATAAGCCACTTAAACATTAAAGTTGAACGGTTTATTGATTGAACAGGAAATTTCAATAAACATTCGGGTTTAGGTATGTTACCTATATAGGAATTTTGCTATATTTTCTTATAGAATGAACTCTACTTAGATGGTGTAGCAAAATTGAGATTTTGTGTTTCTGAACTGAGAGTGCTTGATGATTTTAGTATATTATGAACAAACAGAAAACTTGAATTTACTACGTTTATTATCACAAAAATACTTCGAAAAATATTACACTGCGATTGCAATTTCGGTCACTAGACCATCATGGGGCAGATTGAGTTAAGAATTGAATGCATTATTATAGATTTGCGCTTACGGGTGGGAAAGAATTATTGCAGGTACCTAAATAGACAAGAGGAACATATTTCAAGAAGGGCTAATAGATGTGGATTTCCCAAATTGGTACAATAAAATGTTATTAGAAAAATCATTGTTGTTTGAATACACTCAATATAGGAGAATATATCAAGTCAATCTGGTCGTTCAGCAAGATATTTTTGCATTATGATTGAGTTTAAAAATTTCTAATGATTCTAAGTAAGTTAGTTTGATTCGTTGCGGTAATTTGTGCATAGTCTGAAAGTTATCTATTTGTGGAAACGGGTGGTGGTTTTCACGGCAATGATTTGAAAACTTTGTATTCGTTTTATAGTCTGACCTATATACACTCCTTTACATACAAGTTACATAGGTTGATTTGTCCTGTATGTAAAGGAGTGTATATAGGTCAGACTGGTCGATCGTTCAAGACAAGATTTAAATAACACCAACAATCTTTTTTGAAAAATGAAATGGATTCAACGTTTTCAAATCATTGCCGTGAAAACCACCACCCGTTTCCACAAATAGATAACTTTCAAATTATGCACAAATTACCGAAAGGAACCCAACTTAATTACTTAGAATCATTAGAAATTTTTAAACTCAATCATAATGCAAAATATATCTTGCTGAACGACCAGATTGACTTGATATATTCTCCTATATTTAGTGTATTCAAACAATAATGATTTTTCTAAAAACATTTCATTGTACCAATTTGGGAAATCCACATCTATTAGCCCTTCTTGAAATATGTTCCTCTTGTCTATTTAGGTACCTGCAATAATTCTTTCCCATCCGTAAGCGCAAATCTATAATAATGCATTCAATTCTTAACTCAATCTGCCCCATGATGGTCTAGTGACCGAAATTGCAATCGCAGTGTGATATTTTTCAAAGTATTTTTGTGATAATAAACGTAGTAGATTCAAGTTTTGTTTTTGTTCATCATGTTAAATTATCACGTAGTAACGACGGATTTCATCAACTATGTTAGTATATATTGAGTAGTTACGTCTCTGAATTCAGCCTTAAATCTTCAACGAAGTTCATATTGAGCCACTATGCATTTTGAACTTTCCACCAACAAAGTGAATTTCCAATGTTGGTAAACTGAAGTCTATATACTGAATGAATATTTATGTTAGTGCTCTCTTGCCATAGCATCGATAACAAGGTAATAAAATGATGATTTACAACTGCGTGGAAATTTATTTTCGTCAAGGTGAGTTTATCCATGAATATACATAAATTTTGATACCATCGCTACTATTCATTCATTACAAGGTGTACCACCAATGTGCATATGAAATATTCGCTGTAGCAGTTTCAGAAACGAAGATACTCTTGTAATAGGTGTCCAATTTCCAGGAATTTTGAAAACGAAAAATATACGAATATTTGCTTAAATATTCACTCTCAAATTTACTTGACTTACATAGAAGATTCAAAGGAGATTAATTTGAAAGTAAAATAACCATGATATTCAAATCCCAGTTTTTTCACAAGAAATAATTGATTCGAAGGAAATTATATATGTGTTACAGCATTAAGATAATACCCAACATACCACAAAGAAAATATTATAAATCTCAAACTTTAGCAATCAGCAATAACAGGTGAACACAAAATTCGTGACTTTCTTAAATCCTAGAAGAAACAAGGTTTAAACATGTCAAAATTTCATCCTAATTTTGATAGTTTTGCTCTGCATCCCGAAATACCCTAGATACCAATTTTAGCTCGCTTCGTCAGCTGGGAGCCGCTGGAGATGTTCAACAAATTTACTGATGAATGTAGAGGTGGATACATATACATATATGTATGTATGTATGTGTATATATATATATATATATATATATATATATATATATATATATATATATATATATATAAATTTTATATCAAAAATTAGAAAAATCTCAAAAGTTGTGGTCCAGAAGTTCTTAAATAGATATAGAACCCACCGTTGGTGGACTGTTGACTTTTGATAAAATGCGATAATCTATTTTTCGGAAAAATACGACTAAAAGAGAGCATTACTTTACATAAACAAGAGGGTGAATACCTCTATGTTAGGAAAGCGGTATGTATACGTTCAACATCTAATATTGAACGTAGACAATATCAGATTTCATAAATATAAGATTTATATAATATTTTTCACAAATATATCATATAAACCCTAGTTTCAACTTGGTATACCGAAAATAAGAATACATAGCAAGGAGATACTCTAGGTAATGCCCAATTCGTTATTATTTCATTATAATTCGAGTTCAGGCGAATATCTTACATTGAATGGAATATTATCAAGATAAAGATATCTGCTGAATAACTGAAACAGTCGTTTTCATTTTATATTTTCCACAATGTGAAAACCTTCTTAAGCAAATCTCTGAACGAATTGCCTTGATGAAAAACATCTGTGACGTAATACCTATTGTATGCTATATTTTTAGTGAGATTCGAAAAAAAAGAATAGACTGATTTAATGAGGCGATTTAGAAATATTCCTACTTATGGAAAATAATTTTAAGAAAGCTTATTACTTGTGTCAGATTATGACAAAATAAAGATGAAACTATTCGGAAAAAAAACTAATACATTGTTTAGATTTTACCCATTCCAATATTTTGCGCAATAATCGAAGCGTTATTGAATAGTATATTCCCTGAAAATAATAGACTATTACATTGTATCGAAATCTGGGGTGATTTTTATACTAGTTTAGACCTCATAGACTACGATTTTTGAAATATGTGTATCTCCAGCGGTCTCAATCAGGCTAAATGAGATGGAGTGTTTGTTTATGCAAAATGAAACTATGGGTAAATTCTGTTGAAATTTTGGTATTTTCAAACTGTGGGTAAGGGATTTGCTGCGAGGTGCATTACTGGAAAATTGGTAAAAATGATATAAATTGAAAAATAAACTGTTACATATTCGATTGATGAATGTTTACTCACCTCCCCAACAGGAATGGCCGTAGCTCAAACAGGAACCTGTAAATAAACAAATATACATATTTAGCTTTTTATTTGCCTGTGAATTAATCGTGCTATTCTATTCTAATTGAGTTAGATACAGCACTGAGAATCTTTGATCTAGTATTTGCAACAATTAAAGAACTATTTTGATGTCACTGAAATAAAGTCCGTTCTATTTAATGATGGTTTCTTTATAATTGCATTGCTCTCCTCTCAGATTCAATTGGAAAAGCTATTCATTGATAACATGAATCTAAAATAATATATATAGATAATATTTTTATATATATATATATATATATATATATATATATATATATATATATATATATATATATATATATATATATATATATATATATATATAAATAAATAATATATATATATATATATATATATATAATATAAAAATAACAATTTACACATTTATTATAAGAAATAAAGCATGAACCACGTTTCGGTGGAACTTCACCTTCTTCAGATGCTAATGGCAAACTAACTATGATTCTCTGTTATATCGAAAACAAGAAATGACAAATTATGTAGAAGGGGTAAATACAAAGATGGTTACAAATAATTATTAGAAAAAGAAAAACCAACTCTGAACTGCTAGTCAGGTAGTTCGGTAATTTTGAAAAGATTAAGAAGGGGGCTTGAAGTATGATCGATTTGGCTATTCAATAGGAGACCGGAATGCTTGTATTTATTTATCTGTAATGATTCTAAAAAATTAAGTTTAATTCCCTTACTTTCAGTATTTAATATTTTAAAATCGAAATTGAATGTGTGATTTCCTTGGATTAAATGGTTTGCATAATGTGAATCCGACTTCTGATTAACAAAGCTACGTTTGTGTTCTGAAATGCTAGTTTGAAAACTTCTGAAAGTTCTACCTATGTAAAACTTATCATAATCGCCACAATTAATTTTATAAACTCCCGATTTATTATCTTCATGAACTTTGGATTTATTATTTTTTATCGATCATACTTCAAGCCCCCTTCTTGATATTTTCAAAATTACCGAACTACCTGACTAGCAGTTCAGAATTGGTTTTTCCTTTCCTAATAATTATTTGTAACCATCTTTGTATTTACCCCTTCTACATATTTTGTCATTTCTTGTTTTCGATATAACAGAGAATCATAGTTAGTTTGCCATTAGCATCTGAAGAAGGTGAAGTTCCACCGAAACGTGCGTCATGCGTTATTTCTCATAATAAATGTGTAAATTGTTATTTTTAACCATTGTTTTAATATGTTTATTAATTTACATCAAGTATCGGCCCAATCAATCTACAGTACATATCGAACTAGATATCTTCAAGATATCATACGAAACTACCTACATACAAAGTTTCAACCCTATGGTCCCAAAATTGCGCCTTCTATCGTGCGAACAAGATTCGTTGCCTCTCCTAGGGGGTCAATCCCCCAAGCAACTCATACCAAAACCAATCCTATCCAATATATTATACAAAAGTACCTACTCACAAACTTTTATTCCAAAATAACGCCCTTTATCGTGTAAAGAAGGTTTATTTCCTCCCCCGAGGGGTCAGCCCACAACCAATTCGAACCAAAACCAATCCCATTCAAAATTTCATATAAAACTAGCTAGATACAAAGTTTCAACCCCATTGCTATAAAATTGCCTCTATCCCCTGCTGGGTCAACTCCCTAACCACCTATTTATAATTTTTCAACTTTATTGCTCAAAAATTGCGCCCTTTATCGTAAAAACAAGATTTATTTCTTCCTCGGGGGGTTAACCCACAACCAATTCAAACCAAAACCAATAATATTCAATATATCATACAAAACTACCTAGATACAAACTCTCAACCTTATTGTTCCAAAATGGCGCCCTTTATTGTGTACGCAACTTGAAAATACATAAGCTCTTACATACAAACATATATATATATATATATATATATATATATATATATATATATATATATATATATATATATATATATATATATATATATATATATATATATATATATATATATATATATATATATATATATATATATATATATATATATATATATATATATATATTAATATATAAAATTCACGCGTCACGGTGTTAGAAGTTAAACTCCTCCGAAATGGCTAAACCGATTCTCATGAAATTTTGTGCGCATATCGAGTAGGTTTGAGAATCGGCTAACATCTATTTTCCATCCCCCTGAATGTTAAGAGTGGTCTACGCCTTAATTTTAATTTTTTATTTTTCAGAAAAAATTATCTGATTTATTTTTTTTATCATACAGCATTCAAAAATACATACAACCCTAAATTTTCACCCCTCTACAATCAACTCCTATTTTTTATTTGTTAAACTCCTCCGAAATGGCTCGACGATATGTGTGCATATCGGTTAGGTCTACGAATCGGACAAAATCTATTTTTCATGCCCCTACATGTTGAAGGTCCACCCCTCAATTTTTATTTTTCATTTTTCAGACGAATTTTTATGTTCTATTGTTTTTATGATACAGCATTCAAAATTACATACAACCCTACTTTTCACCTCTCTACGATCAACCCCTATTTTCATTTGTTGATTATAAACTTCAATTTTTTTGGCAAGATTTACATTTTTATTTGACTTAATATAAATTTTATAATAAAAATTCCATCGCGATTTTCATTTTCTTAAATTTTATTCACAGATCCACAATAGGGTTGCAAGATGGCAATCGAAAATAGCAATAGTCGGTCTGAGAATAGGTCATAACATATTTTTCATACCCCTAAGTGACTAGGGTTGTCCACCCCAAACATTTTTATAAATTTTTTGGACAAATTTTTTAAATTTAATTTTTTATGATGTTGCATTAAAAAATACATACAACTCTAAATTTTCACTCTTCTATCAACAACCCATATTTTTAAATAGTCAGTTTACTAATTTAAACAACGTTTGCCGGGTCAGATAGTTTGATAGATATAATGATACATATTGTTAAATAGATAGATAGATAAATAGAAAGATAGATAGATGAAAGTAATTTATATGGCAGAACAACGTTTACTGGGCCAGATAGATTGATAGATACATAAATAAATAGATAGATAGAAAGATACATATCTAGATAGATAGAAAGAGATACATCGGCAGATAGATGAATAGATAGAAGGATAGATAGATAAAAATAATTTATATGGCAGAACAACGTTTGCTGGGTCACCTAGTATATATATATATATATATATATATATATATATATATATATATATATATATATATATATATATATATATATATATATATATATATATATATATATGAGTTTTTGGTGCCAAGCATAAAAAAGTCATGAAATGAAAAACTATCTTGGTGCTAGGTCCAACTTTGCTAATCGCACCCATTTCAATAAGCAAGTTTTCAAAGTGAAAACCTGCTAAAAATGATGATTAATCAAATCAACCCTTCAACAGAGCTAGCTTCATGAGACTCAGCGACATGGCATTTCCATTCGTCCTTCAAGGCAGAATATTAAAAAATTTGACATACATGCTAAACACGATGGAAGCACTAGACAGTTCGTTTTGCTCTTCAAGGAGGTCATCAGTAGTGTCCCGATCTAAGGCGCAAAGTTATCGAATCCACATGACCTCATAGTTTCTAAGAAGAGCATTAATGGCATGGAAAAAAAAACACTGCACCATACATCGGAAACCTATAGGGTATCTTGCTTAATGTCAAACAGAAACTCCAATCGCCGAATACTCATGTCACTTCACACCCAGAGGATGAAAATAAAGTTATATATATATATATATATATATATATATATATATATATATATATATATATATATATATATATATATATATCTGAAGTTGTGCAACGTGTTACATCGTTCGATGTTATACCACGCGTGCTGGCAACGCTGGTAGCCACGTTGCAAAACTTCTCATCTATGATGACCACCTATGGGAGTAATGTAAAATTGTAGAGTTTTCTGAGATTGTTGTTTCTATGTAACCTGAAGTGAGATACCTTCCGGTTTCCGATAGATAACGCTGTGATTTTTGCTCATGTTAATAGTGCTCATCAAGAAACTATGAAATGGTTATGTGGCTTCAATATCGAACCATGCTAATGAGTCGAGTATTTAGGTACGCTGGCTGGTATTTGGGAGGTCTAGGGTTCGAATCTATGAATCCTCTGAACCCTACCCACACTTCCTATGTTCCATAAATATCCCGTCTCACCTATCCTTAATGTACTTGTTCATTCAAGTGTATCCTTTGATCTGGCTGAAGGAGTTAATCCCAAACTCAAGTTGCCCGCCTCCTTGACACATACTTTAGGGAGGAACGAAACACGTGTGTTTCCTTTTTCCTTTCTTCAATATTGTTGATCACTCGGTCCATGGATGAGACACTACTGATGTGCAAGTTGAAGAGTGTAATAGAATGTCTAATGTTTCCATTGTGATTTTTTTGTAGGGTGAATAGAACCCTCATTTCGACCAATTTCATAAAATTAGCCTTATTGGACGGTTGATTTTGATTAATCAGCAATTTTTCAAATGATAATAATAATAATAATAATAATAATAATATTATCTCATAAATTTACAGAACCTTTTCAATGTTATTCAATGAACCGAAAGATATATTTGAAAAATTCTTCGTTTGGTAATACTGATAAATGAACTACCGCTGCTTCAATTGAACTATTCAATGATAAAATAGTTATTTATGATATGAGTGTTAAAAGTGATGTTTTATTTTGTGAGTGAAAAAGTTTGTGAAATGAGCGGAGCGTAGCGGAGCGAATTGAACAATTTCACGAACAAAATAAAATCATTTCAAACACAAATATCATAGAATGTTTTTTGTATAACTGTCCTATTTTGATAATGAAATAGGTGAATTTGAAATGACATTAAACTTCAAAATGCTTTTTTATATTCAAATAATCACAAGGTTGTTGTGAATGGCAAACGTTGTCAACGCTACGGTTACTAACAAATGCTTGTTTACAAATGAAAAAGATGCTGTCATTTAAATTGCGTTTTTGTCCAATGTTTGTCTTTGGTTCTTGACTGCTTAATATATTTGTCGATAGTGGAATAGTTAATAAAAATGTTGATTTGGTTGTTCCTGTGGATATTGAAGAGTCAGCAAGAAGAGCAACTTTGGAACTCTTACCTAAAAAATCAGTTCAGCAGTACGATATTACATATACCAATTTCCTGGCCTGGTGTAAATTGAAAAATGTAGAAGGGAACTTCAGCGAACCTGTTTTCTTAGCATACTTACAAGAAAAATAAAAAATATGTAGCTCATCAACTTTGTGTAGCAAATTTTCAATGATAAAATCAAGCGCCCTTGTTGAAAATGGTGTTGATGTTTTTTTAATATTTCAAGGTAATAGCATATTTAAAACGGAAAAGTGAAGGATATCGTTACAAAAAATCAAAAATTCTCACAAATGAACAAGTTGAAAAGTTTTTGAACGAGGCACCAGATCTGATTTCATTATAAGAAAATGGAGTGTGAAAAATATTTTTTTCTACAAGCGTGCGCTTGCAACCCTTTTCCCGCACGCATTTCAATTCGTAAAGAGTCACTGTTTGGCAAGTGCGGGAAAAACCCCTGCTATTCCATTTCCGCACGCGTTTGCGTGCGGTAATGGAATAGCGGGGATTTTTCCCGCACGCTTTTATTAGAGAATAAACTGAATAATGATAAGTCTCTATGCACCGAACGCCACCGACGACGTTAATATGGAAACGACATGTGAATTAACATAATATGTCATTAGTATGAAATTATTTGAATATATCAAATCGAATTTCATCGGTGTGTTAAAATCTCCGTTAAAATAAGCGCTTGTAGAAAAAATAATGTTCCTAACTCGTGCGGAAAGAGATATTTTCCCGCACGAAACTGCCGTTACCCGAACGACGCGAAGCGGAGTTCGGGTAAGCAGTTGAGTGCGGGAAAGACTATTAACACTGTGTTAAAATATTTTCAACACCCTTCCATGTAAACAATCACTTTTAACACTGTTGGCTGTCTTTAAAAGTGTCACTTTCAATGGCAGTTGTACAGAAAATTATTTTCTATTTCAATCGCCTGTTGAAGTAGTTAAATGAAAATCCCACACAGATTAATTCTTGGTGCTATTATTCAAATATTTAGATAGACTATGGACTCATTAGATATTAAATGAATAAATTCTAATCACACTCCCAGATCTGGATGAGTTTTCGATTTATTTATGATATATTTCATTCAGCAGCACATTCTGAAACGTTACTCTTCTCAATGTTGATACAGTGGAAACGTTAGGGCATAAATGTCAAACTATCCAATTTTCTATATTACTCTCAAGAATATCAACTAGGTGCTACGCAAGTTTCCTACTTCATCTATATTCTACGAGTAATAAGATAAGTTTTAAGATGACATATACAAGATTTTCAAGGAATTGAATTGCAACGTGTCATCAAAATTTGTAGATTTAATATCAAAAATCTAATTTTCTGAGGGAATGAAGTGACAGGAAATGTAAACGTGTTGATGGTATAAAATTATAAGGAAACTAAATAGCTGATGTGGGGTGACTTTTCAAATTTTATAAGAATATTTATTGTTTGTATATTATTTAAGAGGCGATGAAAATTCCATTTAGTTTCAATTAGTGACATGCTTTGCTATTCCAATTATGTATATGAAAAATTAATCGAATATTCATCATCCTGACAATTATTGTGAAATCTTTTATTTTTTATTCTTTTTGTACTGATTTGAAAGTTTCATTCATATAATTCAAAAAATATCATCTGAGTGAGCAAATATTCGATATATATATATATATATATATATATATATATATATATATATATATATATATATATATATATATACTTGAATAAATTGATAAATATAATAACTTCGTACATATGATTTACAGGAATACTACCCGCACCTCCACATGTTACTACAATGTTCAAACGGTCATTCTCCTATAACATTTTCGCATTGTACAGTAAGTTTTATAACCGTGTTATCAGTCGTTTTGGAGACATTAATCAGCCATAGCGCATGTGCGATTTGTAACCGTTGGACTTTTTTCACGGAGATATCTTAAGAACCTTCATTACGTCAACGATTCAAAAACGATTGACGCAATAAATAAAAAGTTCCTCGAAATGTTTGTCGAAAAGAGCCACAGACAATCGAAAATGTATCGCATAATTGGGTGGAAAGAATGGACTACTATTAAGTTATCCATTTACATAACTGACTTGTTTTCAATGAATAATCGGAAGGTATATTCTCTTAAATAAAACAACAATCCATCATAAATATTCAAAGGATTATATTTAATAGCAATTTTAAAAAGAAACCATCAGATGGCCTATTCTTTATTTACACATAAGCACTGCGATATATTTTGAGAATTAGTTTGTAACTTAATCTGATGAAGACACTGTGTTCACAATTCTCTTTTAATTGTAAATATAGTGGAAATCAATTTAACTAAACTTATTATATTATGTTCTTATTTCATATACATATATATATATATATATATATATATATATATATATATATATATATATATATATATATATATATATATCTATATATATATATATATAATATATATATATATATACATATCTATATCTATTTATATATATATATATATATATATAAATATATATATATATATATATATATATATATATATATATATATATATATATATATATATATATATGTATTTATATGTATATATTTCTATATGAAATTATTAATCAATTAATAATGAAATTTTTTATGATAACGATACTTAGTATTTCTTTTACCTAACGTAACTTCCCCAATGTAATGAAAAACATAATATCGGCAGTATAATATTAAGTTATTGGTGGTAATCTCATTGCATATATTACTTCTGCACAATTTGCTCGAACAAAATGGATCCTTCTAGACGTCATTTTCGCATTTTGTGTACATCATATAAACGAAATTACTGTCCCCATATTATGGTTGGCGATTAAATTGCTAAGTAATAGGGCATAACCCGATTGGTCGGTTTAACAGGTGTACCATCATTCTAAGTGTTATTTAATTGTGAAAATCTAATTATGTGTGTAAATTTGTCGACATTACGATGTAGGTACCGTAAATTATATATAAAGAAGAAACCACAAAATGTCATCTCTAACTTATACCTCAATTTTACTGAATAAAATGAATTTAGAATATTCATTATTTCGATTACAAAGATTTGTAATGAAGAAGAAAATTTACATGAATTTGAAAATTCCTAATGCGATAAAATTTAAGCAGAATAATGATTGAGTACATTAAATAAATCGAAGTATTTATAGGTAAATATTTAGCAAGTATGACTTTGTGAAGTATATATTGATAATCTAAAATAAATAAAACAATTATATGTTATAATCACATTGCTAGTAACTTCACACACGTTCCATAATTTGAATCCATTTTCAAGTAAAAATATTTCAACAATTATAGAAAAGGGCTTTATATTCTTCATAAAATGTTATTTTATTATTCAACGTCCTTGAACAAGCATGAAATAAACTTATGTTCATTTCAATTTTTTCGTAAATAGTTTTTGAAAGTTGAAACTGTTTCTTTAGTGTCAGAATAATTCCATAATTCGAACATCAGATTGAATGTTAAAATAAAATAACACTTAGCTTATGTTTCACTATATAAAAATAATTAGATACTGTATTTATCAGGAAAGGATAGTCGACATGTTTCGAGTTATGAACTCATTATCAAGACTGACTACAGGAGGGTAGGTATTACATCTTATTGCATAAAGCAGACACTAGCAAAGGTGATACCTGAAAATCTGGGAGTTTTTTATATGGCAATGCACCTGAATCAGCACTGAAAGATCTGGATGTATTACACAGGAAATCTTTAAAAATTGCGCTAGGACTTCTAACTGATACTCCAAATGATGCTGTCATGGCTGAATCTGGCGAAATACCTCTATCTCTACGTCGCAAAATTCTAGCAGGAAAATTTCTCATTCGAAGGATGTCATTTTCTAGCCCTCTAATAAATAGATTACAAAATTTGTTCATTTCCACTTTAACTGAAAAATATTGGATAGTGAAGAAGGATCCAATCTTAATTTCTACCTATAATTCTATCTTAAAATTGACAAACGACTGTTTTAAATTTGAAAAATATCCTCTTTACACTATTTCTCTTCCTATTCTACAAATATCACCAAATGTATTTCTCCCGTCTCATAGCGACATCTCTCCTGAGAAGGATTTTATCAAGAACACCAATAATATATTTTACGACTATCAAATAATTTTTACGGATGCCTCAAAAACGGGAAACTCGCCAGTAGGTGTTGCAATATATGATCAATTGAATGGAATATCTCAACAATTCTTAATTAATAAGGAGTCATCCATATTTAGTGGTGAACTATTTGCCATTCTTAAGGCTATGGAATATATAGTCCAATATAGTCTCGATTCTGAGATAAAAAAATTTCTTATTGCATCTGACAGCTATAGTGTCTTGTTTTCACTGAAATATTTAAAATTTGATAATTCATTCACATGGATGCATCGTGACATTCTACTGGCATTGTACAATTTGGAACTCAGAAAAATCTGTCTAAAATTTATGTGGGTAAAAGCCCACGTAAATATACAAGGAAACGAAAAAGTCGATAGATTGGCAAAATCTGTTCCCACAAATCAAGATATACAATTATTATGTAATCCTTCCGATGTAATATCAACTTTCAAAAAATCAGTTTGGCATGAATGGGTGAACATATATCAATCAAATGACAAGGGAAAATATTATAAAAATATACATCCTCAACCTATGCCTAATCTTTGGTTCAAGTCAGCAACGAAAGGTAGACATTTTGTTCGTGTTATTAGTCGTTTGAAAACCGGACATGCGCTATGTCCTCGGACTCTTCATAGGTATGGACATAGGGAAGATGCCCTATGCTCTTGTGGAGAGATTGGTACATTGGAACATATCCTTATGGTGTGTAATAATGTCAGACAACAGCATTGTTGGTTCTTGACCAAAATCGGTAAAGTCATTCCATATAATCGACCTTTCAATTTGAATTTTCTTCTGGCTCTCAATAAACTGGAAATATACGAGATTATTTCCGAATACGTGAAATTGTTAGAACTAAAGTTGTAAAATATATATCAGCCAATTGTTTCCTGTCCTATATGTTTAACCTGCCTTTTCGAAGCCTATCTGTTGTGTGTGTAAGAAGAAAGAAAATCGCCTTGACAGGCTCCCTGGCGTAATGTGTCCTTGTTGCTTTCCTAATGACTCTTGAACGTTTGAAAAGAAAATTGAAAAAGAAACGTATAGATACGTAAAATTATTTAAAAATTATTTTAAATTAATAATAATGAAAAAAAAAAATTATCAGTCCTTTATAAAAAAAAAACAAAATAACAATAAACCACAAAATTAGAACATACCTCTACTATAAATTAATATTAGGTGAATTAAACTAATGCTGGCTAATGACGAGTGTCAAAGCCATGAGCGGGGTATACTGCTTCTGCAAATGCCCCGGTTTAAATTAAAAAAAAAAAACCTGAAAATCAATTTGATCGTTCACAATCTGTAACTTATTGCTATGGGCGGAACTTATTTCGAGAATTTCAAGAAGGTTGGGTCGATTTTCTCTATTACCTGAATGCAACAATTGGATTTTGTTGAAATCCAGGAAATGATTATATTTTTACACATTGTTCGGAGTGCCAGTAGTGTTTTTATTTTGTAAAAATGACTTTTTATGTTCATCAACACGAATGTTTATATTCCTTCCTTGTTTGTCCAAAATAGAAAGCAGGACATTCGTTGCAAAATATTTTGTAAACACCACTGTTTTCTCCGATGTTAGTCTTTTCCTTATTATTGACCAAGAATGACTTAAGTTTTTTTATTTATACAAATTATTTTAACGTCATTTTTGGATAGCCTGTTACAAATTGGGAATACAATTAATTGGGAAGTATTTTTTTTCTTCACTGATAGTTGGCGTGGGTATATTGAATGCAATAGATTCTTTACAACAACAGTAAATTAACAATCAAATCATGAAAAACATACTAGTCGACCATGGTCGATTTCATACATTACATAAAGTGAACAAGGAAAATTCTTCAATAATTTTAAAAAATTATCAAACAACTTTCCAAGGAAGCTGGTTATACGTATTCAGCAACGCAAAATCTGCATTCACAATCGAACGGTGAATTATAGAAATTGTCAAGTCACCCCGTCAATTGTCAAGTCACGGGGTGACTTGACAATTTCTATAATTCACCGTTCGATTTTGAATGCAGATTTTGCGTTGCTGAATACGTATAACCAGCTTCCTTGGAAAGTTGTTTGATAATTTTTTAAAATTATTGAAGAATTTTCCTTGTTCACTTTATGTAATGTATGAAATCGACCATGGTCGACTAGTATGTTTTTCATGATTTGATTGTTATATTTTGCGTATTAAGCGACTAGAATATTCGGAGCGCGCTCTCGTGAGTATATCCAAAGGTTTTAAATCACTATGTTAGTGTGCCTTGGAATCATATACATCACAGTTGTAGAGTAGATATCTTCATATCAGGAGGTACGTGTTTGGGCGACGAATTTCTGCATTTTCAGTCTAAGCGGTGAATTGTTGTTTCCCAATATCTTTGGTGGGATGGCGCTCTGGATTGTTATTTATCCATTGTTACTGACCACGATTTGTATTGGTGAACAATTAGAAATTTGTTAATTCACTCCGAGTCAAATAAGCTGCACTGATGAGATCTAATAAGATCGAAACAGCTGTATGCAGATTTTGAGTCGGGGTGACTTGACAATTTCTATAATTCACCGTTCGATTGTGAATGCAGATTTTGCGTTGCTGAATACGTATAACCAGCTTCCTTGGAAAGTTGTTTGATAATTTTTTAAAATTATTGAAGAATTTTCCTTGTTCACTTTATGTAACAGTAAATTACCCCATGTGAACGAACGTAATATCCTCTTGTAGTTATTCTTGAGAATGAGTTCATAATTCGGAAAATGTCGACTAGCATGTTGTGTTAAATAGAGTACCTAATTATTTTTAAATAGTGAAACTGAAGCCAAGTATTGATTTATTTTAAAATTCAATCTTTTTAAATCAATGAATATAACAAAATTCATGCTTCTAATCACTTCATGTCCACGAAATTTTAATTCATTATAAAATACTGCGTTTCCATTGACGGTTACAGTTATTTTTGATTCCAAAAAATTATGTTATTTCCGAATTCGAAATTTATTTCACCAATGGAATACCGCCTTAATTCTTTTCTTTAATTTCAAACTCTGTTGCAGTAGAAAAATATAAAGTCCTCCGTTTCAACCATAAAAAAAACGATGAATACATTATTTGAGCTAAAATATGTTTGGTCATAACTTTCCAGGATCTAAATTTTCAGGAAGTCATTTATCAGAATTATCCGAGCATTAAATTCATTATGGTAATCTTGTCAAAATATTCTATATACCTGAACGGCTGTTGAACAACACCGCGGTCAGTTAATTGTCTGAGGAATTCCTGTTGTAAATTATACACAGACTCTGACCATTCCATTTAATGATACTTTTCAGACAGAACTCGTATTAAATTAACTGCATATGTACCCAATGGACTGATACTGCAGAGTACAGATTTCAGTATAATGAATACCGTTGGAAAGCAAAAGCATTTATATTCATTATACCCTAATTTTCTCATTTACGAGAAATCGATATAATACATGTTATTTTCTTGAGTGTCGTAGAACTGAGTTAAATATAACATAAATGCATAAGAAGGAGCCGATGAGGAAATTTGCAGCTATAAATATAGATCAGGAATTTTTGTATCGACAGTAAATAGTTCAGAGTATAAATTTTCTCTACTTAGTTGTTTTTTTTTGTACAACTCAAAGTGCTCAACTTATATATATATATATATATATATATATATATATATATATATATATATATATATATATATATATACGGTGCTACACGCAGGCCCTTTAGGCCCATAGCTTGGTGATGATGTTCTTCCACGCCTTCCTGTCCTTTGCTTTTGTCTTCCAGTCCTGAATTCCTCTCTTCCCTACGTTTCCTTTCGCCTCAGTATACCATCTTTTGTTCGGTCTTCCCCTTGGTTTCCTGGTTTGTTCTTCTGTGCCACACTCCTTTCTCCTTTTTCCCTCCTAATATCCTCCTGAGACTTTTTCTCTCCCATATGTCCATTTTAGTTTCCTCTTTCTCATTCAATATCCATGTTTTCCTTCCGTAGAGAGCCGTCGGTCTTATAACTATTTTATAAAGTTGAAACTTTATAATTTCTTGATACTATTTGATCTTATTATTTTATTTAGGGTTTCTGCTTGTTGACTTTCTTTCATTAATCTCGCGTCTATATTCCTCTCCTCGTTGCCATCATCAACGATAACTGTATCCAGATAGACATAACTTCGGACCTGCTCAAATTTCACTGTCCTTTCTCCTTTCAGCAGTACTGCTATATTTTCAATTGTGCTTAACTTATTTATGAAAAAAAAGATCTAGATGACATCGTATGTGTTTAATCATTCACAGCATTTAATCACAAGTTCAAAGATACGTATAAAGCTATGGTTCAAGCTGCACACAAGAGGTGTGTTATGAACGCACACCCCATCAGTTGATGCCTCTAGACCAGCGTTATTCGAAGTGTGCTTCTCGGAGCACCGGTACTCCACAAAGCCTCCGGTAGGGCCCCGCTGGTAGTCATAATTAAATGAATACATGTATCGAAGTGAAACCTATTACATTAAAGTTACCTAAGATGAAAAGAAGCTACCAAAACGAACTTATAGGTTTCAGGGGTACATACACATAAATTTAATATAATGACTAAAAATGAAAACGACAAATTGTTGTTACAGATTTTTAATCATGCATAGACAATCACTGTCGGTTGAGAAAATGCCGCCAAATCTAAAATTGGTTCTTGATGAGGAGGTAAAAATTATTAATTGTGTCATGTCACTTCCACTGCCATTCCCATTGCTCTCAATATTATGTGAAGATCATGGGTAAAACTTTGACAAGGCTTTTTGAACTAGGCACAGAATGAGAAGCTTCTCTTACAGATATTCCTTTCAATTTGAAAGACCGTTTGTCCCATTGAACCTTGTTATTCAGACCAGTATTTTTAGCATACATGTTTGGAAAACAACGAATTAAACCTGTCACTACAGGACAAACAGACAACAGTTTTCAACGCTAGCAACAAGATAACCGCATTCAAAAGAAAATTTGGTGTTTGGATCACTGGTTTTGGTAAGAGAGAAATAGAAGCCCTTTCATTGCTAAGTGAGTTCCTTAATCACCTTAGTCTTACTGATACATAAATATTTCAAAATGAAACATTCTTTGAAAAGTGCAATATTTTAATAATCTGCGAGCGACTTTTGAATCTGTTCCCGAAGAACATAATACGAAACTGAAAATGAACTCATGGATTGAAAACCCTTTCTCATCCAAATTGCAGAACCCTGAAAATATGTCAGATCAGATCTATGAATCATTTGTACAAATAACATCGGACACAAGCATGGTATCATTGTTCAAAACAATTTTACTGGATGATTTTTGGTGCAGAGTTCGTGATGAATATCCACAACTTGCCAAGAAGGCGTTGACTGTTTTTTTGTAGTTCCCAACGAAGGACTTGTACGAAATGGGGTTTTCAGCATTATCAGAAACAAAATACCGCAATAGACTGATATGACAATATGATGCTAAACTAGACATGAGAATTCAACTTTCTTCTACCAAACCTGACATTACCCAGTTGAGGCGGAATAAGAATTAATTTTTTGCCTCTCATTAAATGAACATCGTTTTATCATTTGCTTGTTTACTTACTACTTACAGTATCTACCTTTTTTTATGATTATTCATAAACAATACACATATAACTGATTTTGCTTTTAGTTTATATTTAGCGTTCCATTACAAATTTAGTTCTTTAAAAGGGTTTAGTCACCAAGAAAGTTTGAGAGCCACTGCTCTAGACATTTCAGATACAGTTACTAAATATTCGTTTCATTTTTCTCTTTCAAAATCTCTTTCTGTTTCAATAATGGAAAAAATTCGACTGAAATTAGGTACATATTTTGAATGGTCCGTTTGACCAAGATGCAAGACATTTTAAGTGGGCATAATTATTAGGGGGATTACACGGTAACGTATGGGGAACTTACATGGCCAAGTCTATGGGTTCTGCCCTATTAAAATGAGCAGCATTCTTCTGAAACGAAATAATCGAAGTAGGTTTTTAGAATTCAGGGCCGACCCAAGTGACCTTCCGTACTATCTCACCAAAATCAGTTCATCCAGAGGCAATGATTAATCTAAAAATACTAAAATTCCATGATAAAGTATCATAATTCTGGTGTATTTCCTCGAAATTGTGCATTACAGAAAAATTGACCATCCGGTCGGATCACCAAGTGTGCACATCTTTATGACGTTGCCAACTTTTTTATTTTCAGTTTTAGCGAAAAATTTCATTCTTGATAAATTAACTCCTATATAAAATGTACTATTAAACGATGACATTTTTGTCAGTTTGACAGCGATGAAAAAGGTGCATTCTTTTTTATCACCGATAAAAACGCCTGTTCCTCATAACTAGACTACATCTAGTAGCCGTGGATGTATCTTTAATATTTATTCTGTCAGTGGTGATTATTCAATTTTGTTGATATAAAAACCTGAAAGATGAGTCGTTTTCGTGAAGTTTCGACTGAGCAAATTACGACAAGTTCTTCCTTATATTCTGCGTTAATTTATCATGCCAAAAAACCCTCGAGCTTTTCTTTTATCAGATAAATTTCTCTTCAATTCAAAGTTTTGCCAATCACGAAATTTACTCGAAAAACTGACGTTAGATAAAATCGCTCCACCTTCGGTGTCGCGATTTTATCATATCAGTTTTTCTCGTAAAATTAGTGATTGACAAAACTGTTTCATTACAAAGAGAAATTTATCCGATTAAAAAAAGCTCTTGTGTTTTACTGTTGATAAAAAGTTTTGCTTATTCAAACACTTCATGATATGAAATAAAAGTTTTTCTATATCTGCTACATTTTATATTAAATATGTAAAACCATATGAATTTTTGTACTAGGTTGGTGGATGTAATAATAATCTAGTGAGTAAGTATCTAAAGGAACTAAATACCTAGAGGGAATGGAGCATAGAATCTATTCGAGCACCGGGAAAGAATACCATAACATGGTATACGGACGGGTTTCAAACTCCCGAAGGAACTGGAGCAGAAGTCTTGGGCCTCGTACCAAATACTCAGAACCCATGGTCCATTTCGCTAGTTTTTTTCAAGCGAAAATTCACGCCAGAGAAAGGTGCATTCAGTTCAACCTCGACAGTAAATACAGGAACAAGGAAATTGGGATCCTCTCCGATAGCCAAGCAGCCATCAAAGCGTTGAGCTCTTCTAACATCAACTCAAAGATGGTTTGTGGATGCCTAGACAAACTCAACGATCTAGGCAGGAACAACAAAGTGATCCTTTTCTGGGTGCCGGGGCACGTCGGAGTGAAGGGTAATGAACAAGCATACATCCTAGCATGAAAAGTGCGCCAACGCCATTAATCGGCCCAGAACCTTTCTGCGGACTTGGAAAATCTTACTTACAAGAAGAACTCAATAAGGCTGAAAAAGCAATGAGAGCAATATACTGGCAAAGACTTCCAGGGCTGAGGTAGGCCAAAGATCTCCTCGGTAAGTTCAACATAGCAAGATCGAAGACACTGATTGAACTCAGCAAAACTAGTCTAAAGACAATCACGGGATTTCTAACGGGGCATTGCAGACTCAAAGAACACCTAAGAAAGCTAGGCTTAGAGAGGGACAGCACCTGCAGATTCTGCAAGGAACGTCCAGAAACTGGGATCGTATCAGCTGACTGTAGGAGAAATACCACGAATAGACCCCCTTAAAATCCTCAAATTCCTGAAGGTATTGTGCCTTGAGGGGCTGCTGTCAACGAGAACACCTCGAGAAGCAGAAGAGGATGGGGCACAATAGATCTAATAAGGTCGCAGCGTATCGGTCACCATCCACACCTACCAATACCAATACCAACTATCTAATTTCTTTATTAATTTTTAATCCATTCCTCATAACTGGTACATTCGAGTATTTTTCATTAAATAAATTAATTGCGTATTCGTACGAAACAGCTCCAATACCATAGCACTTTACAAGTTATAATCTTCATTGAAGTTATGAGTATGAGTTAGCATAGTTGAAAAAGAATGAAAATTTGAAAATTATTCACCGAAATTGACAGTTACTTAGGAATATAACTCACTAGATTATTATTACATATCCGAATTTATTGCAAAAATTTATATAGGTTTATATAAAATTGAAGCAGGTTTTGGAAAACTTGAAATTTATTTCATTTTATAGTGTTTTTGAACAAGCAAAACTTTTCATCAAGAATAGAATTTTTCGCAAAATTTGAAAATGAAAAAGTTTTCCTCTTCGGCACCTCATCCGTGGACGCTCTGTAGAAGTTATCTTCCTTGTATATTTTATTTTATATTGTTGGTCAATGTCTAAATATTGAACGGTCATATTTTTCGCGGTATCAAATATTTTTTAGTTTAGCTAGTATTATTTACTTTATATGAAACAATTTGTCAATACAAAGTATATCACTCACTTTTTATCCATTTAAATAGATTACACCAACCAACTTATTTTGGAGAACCAATTTAGTAATTGTTTCTAACTTTTATTCATTCATCAATGCCCATCAATCTTTAGATAATTCAGTATTAAGTTCCTTGAAATAAGATAATCGCCTAATTATTAGCTCCCAGCTCATAAAGGAATATCGTTTCTTCGAGAGTTTGAAACTACAAATATATATATCAGCATTACTTTTCACTCAACTAATATATCGAACATTTTTGATTCAATGTTCATGCATAACTAGGAATATAAAATATTCAAAGATTTTAGTCATGCATGATATGGCCACTTCCAATCTTACAACTTGTACTTAGTATTGCAATACATTCATGTGAACATTTTGAAAGGAAAAAGTTTTTATCATAATCAAGATTACGTCTTTTGAAGCAAATAATGGAATAATGTCAAGTATATAGCTAATGAGGAAATAATTAATTTGAAAAACATATTCTTCCATTAAATCGAATGGAATAATTCGCGAAGTAAATTCAACATTTGCGGAAAACTCGTCTGCTTCACATCCGGTTTAGAAGCAAGTCATCATTTTCTTTAGATCAATAGTCACGTACGCCAAAAGTATAAATATCGATACAAATTCAAAATCAAGTCATTCTAATTCTGATCCTGATTATATAGTTCACTACCAGCTATGTACTTCGAAGATTTTCTCCCAATCAAGATGGTTAGGTAAGGCTTATTTATCTTAACACTACTGATGAATAATGATTCCTGTACAAAATAATATATTTTAATAAATCCCAGAAATTATCTAATTGAAATATAGTATTAACAATGTAATATATTTTATTTTCCCCCATTTAGATTTAGGGAACCCCAATATAGGGCGAGGTCGCGTAGAAAACGTGACAATATGTAAAAATAAGAACATCTACGTCCAATTTGTAACTTCAGGTGGAATAAATTATTTCGAAGTTTTTCATTCAGAGGCGTGAAAAACTACGCTTCCAATATAATATTAAACCAATGTTGGTATATTATATTACATAATATACTAACGGTTCATCTTTTCACCTAAACAAAACCGCCGAATGATGAAAACATTAATATTACTGAATTTTATTCAAATTTTGATCTAATACGGTAGCAAAGCAGTAAATATATATATGAATTTTTTTCGAGACAGGTAGGAACTAAGAAAATTTGTTGATATATGTACGTGTCATGTGTTAATCCACTAGATCTAAAATGATTACGTAAACATATATTCAACCAGCCTCCCTCACGGTAGATGTTAAACATTTGCCATGAAAATATAATATGAAATTGAATAACTTTATGAAATGGAATAACTTTATCAGAATCAGTTGTGAAAAGCAGATGAAAAAATATTTTCGTTGGTACAAAATTGGCTTCAAGTAAGTAACAAAGATAATCTGATAAAATACTTTGTGTGTCAAACGTTAAATTTTATTTGGCTAAAGTAGGTGTTACTGTGACTTCTTGAGCCGAATGACGCTCCAGCTCGAATTGATAAATGAAGTGTTTCTGCTACTATCATTGAAATCATAGTTTCAACTTTATGAATTTGGAATCAAACGTAGTACTTTGATTGAATTATATTCAGAAAACCGATGTACTTTTATTTACTACAAATTTGATGTTATCTCAAATATAATTTGAAGTCTGAGATTTAAGACAATAAGTACTCAAGAATGTCTTATGTGTAGAACCTCAGGTAATAATTATTGTGGCTGAGAAATTCGTTGTGAATCTGATAGTTGTAGTCACCGCGAAATAAATTTTTGTAACTGAAATTGGAAGCGAAGTAGCAATTGTTATATTACAGACAAAAAACTGATGAGGAGCAAAGCTTCCTTTAATAGGGTTGTATTTTCCCTGTCAAGAAACTTTCACGTAAAAGTGGCTATGCTGAAAAAATTTGACAAAGAGCTAACCCTAACACCAACTCAATTCACATACAGTTTCTCAATTGTCTAACTAAATATAGAGATGCGCGTTGCTCGAGATGTAATTTCTACACAAAAAATGCAGGGGTAGTTTTCCAAAACATTTAAACCACTAAGTGATACTTTTTAAACAATAACTGCACTAACGTATGAATCTTCGGCTCTGTAACTCAATTTAGAGGTGCTATGGAGGAGCAAAAATCCTTCAAACACCAGTTTGTTTCCTCCTTGCCTAGTCCACAATACGTAAGAAAGCTGAATTTCGCTTATTATTTATAATTGATTTACACTTACTTTTTGAATTTTTTACAACTTGATGGTTTTGTTCTCCATAAAAATTATTCAATTTCAGTTTGAAACGAACGACGAGTTATGTAAAGGCATATGCAGTATATTAATGTTTTTTATGTGTATATTTATTCCTATATTTCTTTTTAGCTACATTTGGCACTTTGGGCTGTACTCTTCAGACCAAATGAGCAGAAATTGAGTATAGGGGTTTTTTGTGAGGTATATATATATATATATATATATATATATATATATATATATATATATATATATATATATATATATATATATGTATGTATATATATATATATATATATATATATATATATATAATATATATATATATATATATATATATATATTATATATATATATAATCTCTTGATAATTATTAGCAATAACAGGCTGGTTGAATCTCAAAAAACTCGATTTAATTAATAAGTTGACGTTTCATTACGATATTGGTAATTGAAATTTCTTTGACATTTATTGATTCGAAAAAATTTTTTTGAAAAGACAAGGCTGCTTTGTCTTGCTAATTATTTATTATATGCTATTCAGTCTAATATTAACATTCAAAATAGTTATCATTAGATGGTAAGGGAAACCAAAGAAACCTTTACCTACGTAATGTTTGAAAATAAAAATAATAGGGTACTATTTATTTAACAACAAAGAAATTAGTCATGGGAAAACATTAAAGATGTGGAGTAGAATTATCGGTATAGTACGTTTATATGGAAGCAGCCGTTGACACGTGTTTCGGACTCTTTGGTCCTCATCAGAACGGCGTAGCTAAGTATTGGATTGAAAATTTGGAGATGAAAATAGTTTAATAAATAAAATCCTCTGTTATGGAAGAAAATCACTTATTTGTGGTTTATTGTTTGAACTCTCCGGTATGGGAGATTTGGTCAAACTTTGCCACGGAGGCGATTAATTCCATCCGAGAGATCTCAGAAAGAGTAAATTAATATTAAAAAAGAAAATTAGTTTTGGGAAAATATTAAACAAGTAAAGCAAAAAT
>JARQZK010000014.1:0-35000 GCA_030704885.1 Cynegetis impunctata | reverse complement strand
TATATATATATATATATATATATATATATATATATATATATATATATATATATATATATATATATATATATATATATATATATATATATATATATATATATATATATATATATATATATATTTGGATCTTTACACATATATTTATATAAAAAATAATTTTCATATTTGAACGTTACAATATTGAGACCATAAAATGAAAATACCTGAAGAATATATTTTAAATATTGTTCTTGAAATGAAGTAACTTGATTACTTAGTTCACTCATAACTTGAACTGTTCCATGTAAATATTGAAATATAATTATAAAAAACAGTTGGGGTCCTTCACATACCTTCATGTGCTCTAAGTATGGGATGTATATGCTCTTGTCATCGACAGAAACAGTGACAGTGAAAGTCTGATTTAATTATAACATGAAAACTTCGTTACAATTGTGCCCTTTTCTGGTCATTCAATATTTCAGGCAATATGAAAAATGTTTCTTCATCAGAGTACACTATCTTCTTGGGAGCCTGAAATATTGTTTTTTCAAAAATAGAAGACTATTGCACTATTTCTGAGTGCAAATAAAACTACCCGAATTGAGATAAATTCAGTTATAATTTGGTATATCCACACTCCACGATTGAAAATTTTATCAGAGTTACCTAATTTCTACTGAGAGAGCCTTAGTATTATACTAATTTGATGATAAATTTATTTTTCTTCTTGAAATATTGTTTCTCTACAAATGATTCCTATTTCAACATATTCAGTGAAATAGAGATCACTGCTCTTGAACATAAGCAGCAGAATTATTACATTATTATGTTAGAGTTTCAAACCTTTGATAATTATGTTAGGCATGATTGATGGGAAAATCATATTTGGATATAATGTTCATGTCGAAATTACATATTTGTCAATCATATTTCAAAGGTGTAGGTCACCTGTAAGTTCTTAATTATTAAGAATCATTAAAATGAATTTTCAAAAACGGTTTAGATCTTTTGTAGGTATGTTTTCTATGGTTTTATTCTCTTCATAATTGAAGTTATTTTGAATTATCAAAATGAGGGAATTTCTGAAGTGAATCATAAAAATCAAGTTTTTCTAAACATGATATTGAAGTTTGTTAAATCATTTCATCAAATTGCTAAAAATGTATATTCTTGTAAAGATATATTCTCTATATTTCTGATGATTTTGATATCGATAAAAATAAAGGCATGTTCTGAAGGAACACATTCATTGATCCTTCAAATGATTGGAGTTTACGGAGTGATAAAAATATAATTCATTAGTGAAAATTGTAATATTGTTTATATTTCGAAAGCATTAAAAAATTAATTTGTACAATCATCTATGAAGTTGAACTTGAGCATTAATGAGAAGGTTTTGAAAAACTTGAATAAGGAATCTTCAACATTCAAAATAATGAAATGTAGGAATGGCTTAGATGAAAATTGTTGGTCGAATTGCCCTTACTTTCATTCACACATTTTATTGTGGTGCTGCAGTAAAGGTTTGTATATACGGGTTGAAAATAACATAATATATACAGTTGGGAATTTAATTTTCTTGAATATAGGTGAACTTATCAGAAATATCAACATTTATGAAATAAGAAAAGAAGTAGGATGTGTGTCTGAAACATTATATTTCGAATAGAAATACCCTTTATAATATGAAGATCTTAAAATAGTAAAAAAAGTAGCGATTCTAGTGAAAAAAATCAAGCTAACTATCATCCTCATTTCTTATGCATATGATGTTATTGATGAAAGTTCTAAGCTTTATTTGGTGATCACCGCATATCGTAATACTATGATATGAAAACAGTTCTAATAAAATGTTTTTTTTAAGATTATATCGACGATTTTTCAATATTTTTATGAAAAATTCTTGGAAATTACTCAATATTGCATGTCTATAACTTTATACTTTCTCCTTCATGTAATAATTTCTCAATCAAATTTCATAAATCAGAAACTTGAGACTTGTTTTGCTGATGCCAATAATATCCTTTTTAAAAAGTTAGTTCATTTAAATCATTTATTAAAATTAGTATACCTAGCCACCCACACATTATTTTGAATCAAATATTTTCCCACCACTAGGCAACCTATGCTTCACATACATTATATTGAATAGTTATATTCATGTAAATATGTATTGTATTTATGTATATGTATTTGTAGTAGCCTCTCTTACTTATTTACTTACTTACATAGTAATATCTTAATAATTAACAGTGGCTCATAATTCTCATATAATTCTTAGTTGAAAATACATGCCATTCCACATTTATCTAGCTATAATTATCAGTGCTAATTAAACTCTTACTTATTTACTTACTTACTTACATACTGATAACTTAATAATTAACAGTGGCTCATAATTGTTATATAATTCTTAGTTAAAAATACATTCCATTTCACATTTATCTAGCTATAATTCTTCTGCTATTGTAATATTTCAGTAGTAACTTCATTAGTTGAAGCCCCTTTACTTCATTTGGTCATTTTATCAAAGTATTGTATCTATACAAGTCGTTTATTCTTGAAATAGCCTGTTAAAAATTTTTACTGAGAAAAACTTTATTTTATTTGGCTTTGGCTGATAATTCTATAGAATATAAATCAATTTTCTATTGACAAAAAATTTCAAAGAATGTAGTTGATATACAATACTAATGATACATTTATTGTTTAATAGCTTGTGGAAATTTCTTCAAAACTATTGATCAACTTAAGTAAAGTACTTGTCTTTATTCCACTAAAATTGCTATATTTACTCTACATATATGTTTAGCGCTATTAAACCTTTATTAAGAGTGCGATAACTCTCTTAGAAACTGAAACAAATTAATTTATATCATAGCTTTAATGAGTCACAATGAGCTCTATTGCATCATCACATAAGTGATTGGCAAGTTCTTGGAGCTAGCCGACATAATCTAAATCTTGCCAAAAGTCCATTCACTTTTACCTGTTTTATAAATTCAGGATTATTTTATTCTAAAAAATGATTATTTATTATGCAATGTTCAGAACCACCCTTACTTTGCTCATTTTGCTGGATTTTATATATTTGTTCAATCCGGTATCGCTGTTTCTGTCAGTTTGATCAATATAAAATGGATCATAATCAACAAATTTCAACCTATATACAACTGATTTTTTTCAACGACGGATTACTTGTCCTTATTATTGACCAATAACATCGAGACAAATGTTTTTTTTATTTATGAGCATATATGACTACATTCAAAGGAAAAACTTGATACAAATGTTTCGTAATCCCATAGTGTTATTTTGATTTAACGGTATTCAGATGACAATTGAAAAGTCAGTGTTAACGGCCGCCGGCCGTTATAATTTTATAACGGCCGGCGGCCGTTAAGAAATCACTTGTTCAAATATTAATTTCAAAACATCATTCTGCTTACAATAACAACATTGAAATCTTGTTCCACATCGAGTTGGGAGAATAAACCTCAGATTTTCATTTCGCATAGGCTAATAATACATCTTCATTAACCACCTTTACATTCTTGCTTTTACGCCACATTTCAAAATTTTCATATTCTTTTTGATATCGCTCTTGAGTTATTTTCGGCAGTTAATCAACACTGGCTGCACTGCACATGATTCTCCCAATATTTCTAAAGGAATTTGATTTTGTTCCTCAATTTCATCAATTTCATCCATGGTCGTCGTTAAAGCGAACTTGAGAACACAAAAAACTGACGTTGTTTATAAAACTGTCAAACTGTTCCATGACAACAGAGTGCACGACGTTGGGATTTTTCTTTAGAATTGCGTAGTACGGGGTTTTTTCTTTCTTCGGAATCAAAATATAATCTTTCAACGGGAATACGAAAATTTTTTTACGAGACACGGCCCATACGCAAATAATACGTTATTTGCCACATATCGGCCTTGTTACGTTGATAACTATTACAATATATCAATAAATTGTTCAACAATATTTTTTGGTAATATAATATATCATCAAGAAATATTTTTTAGTAAATTTGATAATATTTTGTGAAAGTTGTACCATATTTTTCCTTCGAATATATTCATATTTACTTATGAATAAAGCTTTGTGCACATGTTGGTTAGATCTAGAAAAACAAGATGAAAAATCAGGAATTATCAGTTCATATTAAAGAAAAATTCTTCAATATATTTCTTGAAAAAAGTTGATATTTATATAACAATAATGTTGGCTTCATGAACTATGAAATAATTAGAGAGTATCCGAATTTTTTTGAGCACGAAAAACAGTACTCAAGGCACTGTTCCACTGGAAGAACATCGACGAACATTGTTGAAAATTTTTTGTTGCTGTTGCTTGTTTCCGTAAATTGACTGAAAAAATTGTCATTCAATGAATATATAATTTTTTGTCAATTGTATTTTCAACAAAAGTCAGATATGTCGATGGAATAATTTGTCAATATCCTAAATTTAAAGAAGTTTTTGTGTTAATTATTCTTTTAGTTCTCACCTCTAATTCTACAATGGGAAGCTACATTCTAACCTAAAATCCAGGGTACCGGAAGAGAGTGCTTGTCATAAATCCATTAGTGACCGAACGAAAAGCCAATTATGTTGTAAATTGCTATATACCGAGAGCCAAAACAGGAGGACATCGTTCTATGAAAATATTTAGAAAAACCGAAATCATTTTCTTCCCACACCTAAATTCAGAGGCTTGTGTACTGAAAAGTGTACTTAATAATATTATTTCCATTACTCGTTTAGGAATAAACAGCTTTTTATCAGATTTTGAACTGATGGTTATCTCAGCAGTTTCCCCAGTAGAAATATATTGACATTTCATGTATCAAAACAATTTTTTTTAAATGTGATAATATTTTTATGCTTTGATTAGCGTATTAATGTATGTGAATTTGAATTTCTTTATAAGGATTTATATTTGCGTTTTTAATCATTTTCAAATATTGATATATGATAGACAAAAACTATACTTATGTAAATAACATTTTAATATAAATGAACTTCTGATACCTCGAATGCAAAAATATCTTTTAGTAATTTTTTATCAAAGGAATATTAAATAGAAAAATATTATGTGAAGGGGAATATTTCATATTGGCGACATCTACCCAATTCTCCTTCAATCCTCTGAGAAACCTTTCATAAAATTTCAATATATCCTATTAATAGTTGAGAAAGTCTTTGTATAGTATAAAAGTTAATTTTGTGATTTGAAATATTGTAAATTTCTGGTTTATTGTGAAATTGAAACGGAAGCAAAATCATGATAATTTTCAGTGTGAAACATAGCGTACCAAACAGTGTTGTTAAAATAAAAATTGCTTTAAATATGAAACGTTCAATTGTCGTGTTATTTGAAAATTATATTTGGGATAGGTTGTCAGAGCTTCACTTTTATCGACTCTGTCAGTCATCGCCTTCTTCTTTAATCCCTGGAGGATATTGGAATGCGAGGTAACATGTTGAAACTGTTCGAAAGTTATTTAACGGGAAGATGCCAGGTGGTCAGAATAGATAATGTACTGAGCAGTGAGAGGGTAATTGAATGTGGAGTGCCTCAGGGTTCCGTGCTTGGACCAACACTATTCAATGTGTATATAAACGGGCTTTTCTCGTTGAGTGGCAAAGGAGATATTGTTGGTTTTGCGGATGATACAGCCATATTCTATAAAGCAGATGACCGGAACTCATTGAGGGAGATGGTTGAGGTGGAGTTTTCTGAGATAAAAAGTTGGTTGGATAAGAAACTATTGACCGTTAATATAGATAAAACACACTATCTGCCATTTTGCTGTAATTCGGCTGGAATACCTCCATTCGACCACTTGGTGGTCAGGACTGAAACGCCCTTCCACATTCTTCCCGAAAAAAAAGTGAAATATTTGGGTATAATAGTTGATATGCATGTGAAATGGGATTTACATATAAGGTATACTGTCAACAAATTAAGAACGATATTATACAAATTTAGGAAGCTCACAGAAATCCTGCCACTGAAGCACCTGAAAACTTTATATTACTCCTTAGTTGAGAGTCACATTCGTTATGGAATAGCGGTATGGGGGGGAACTTCAAATACTCACATCCGCCCTATCGAGGTCATGCAGAGACGTTTCCTTTAATTGATATTTTCAAAAAATAATAGGTATTCTTCTGATCTTCTCTACACTGAGACTCAAATTCTGGACATAAGACAGTTGTATTTTCTCTGCTCTGGTATCAGATATCATACGAATAAGCATACAGCATTGCTTTCCTCCCATCAATACAACACTCGCCAAAGAAACATCTATGTTACACCCCTGATGATTAGGGTCGCGTCTCAAATATCATACTCTTACTTTGCTCCAAAACTTTATAATAGTATACCTCAAAGATTAAAATCGATAGAAAATATTAATCGCTTTAAACTAGAACTGAGGAGTCACATACTTCGAAGTAAGAGAATTGAACTTCAGCGAATATTTGATTAGATTTATATTAACTCAACATTATACGAAGAAAAGTATTCTCAATGTTCGCTTGTTGTTTTTTTAGATGTTTTTTTCTCATCTTTACTTGTTTTTGTTAATTTTGTTATCTTGATATTTTGTATACTTTGATGACTGATACTTTTTATCCTTTTCTATGGTGTAATATAGGTTTCTAATTTTTATATAATTTATGTGTATATTATGTGTGTATGCGCGTATATTCAGATGTATGCATGTATGATTCTATGTTCTACATTTTAAAATCGAATTTATGGTTGAATCATTCAGTGGAATTTTCATGTTTGTGTGTTTTTGGTGATCTCTTTGTTTTTTCATTGTTTGTTTCTATTACTTCTCGAAACAAGTGTTTA
Organism: Cynegetis impunctata; assembly: GCA_030704885.1. Taxonomy (NCBI): domain Eukaryota; kingdom Metazoa; phylum Arthropoda; class Insecta; order Coleoptera; family Coccinellidae; genus Cynegetis; species Cynegetis impunctata. Next base: position 28,144 of record JARQZK010000014.1, on the reverse strand, counting down.
CACTCATCGAGTTCCTATTTATTCACAACTGGTCTTTGCTTTTTATTTACTTGTATTTGTACCATACTGGTGTGTGAATAAATATTATTATTATTATTATATTATTATTATTATTACTGTGCCAACATGCGCTGGAGCAAAACCATTCCACGTGTGCCATAATCCTGATTCAGATAACGATTTTTTTATGCATTTAACGATTATTTTACGAAATGTTATTTTGATGAGTTTATTTAATTTTTTTTTCGAATTTCAATGTTTAATTTACTCTTGACAAATCACCCCGCTCAAAATGACCATATGCCATATGTTATGGGATGTGTTGTCACACTATAAAATCCTGTTTTGCAGAAAAAGTGCTCATTCTTTCTGCATAACCCTTCTTACCTATTGGTATCCTTATAATTAATTTGGATGGGAAAAATAAATAGGTTTCACATGGAAAAAATTATTTGTGTTTTTTCCGGATGAAATAAAGGTTATTCATTCAAAATTATTGTCTTATCTGCTGCTCTTGTATAACTCGATGTGCTCTAGTTTAGTAGAAAGGATTGCGAGCTGTGAATTTAGATTTTGTTGAAGAGGCCAAAATAACCAATTTTCAACTGTGCGTTTGACCAAGATGGCAGCGGCATTTTAGTACCTAAGGCATTGTATGGTTACATATAAGAAACCTATTTGTCTGTGTCACGTCTCTGAATTGTGTTCTGACAAAATGCACAGGATATTATCGAGAATTTTCTATAATAGTAGGTTTTTGGGCATAAATGCCGACCCAAGTAACCTACCACTCCATTATTTACGTCCCTTCAGAGGACATGACTGATTAAAAAATATAATTTTCCTAGTACATTTCGTCCAAGAAAAAAAAATTGTGTGAGACAACCCTTTTGAGGGCACTTCTGTCTAACGAATGGATCAGAACAACAAGTGCGGTATATCTTTAAAAAGTTCTTGTCAAGACATCTTATAGTGTAAAAACTACTGGCACTTAAAAACCACACCAGATAATTAGAGATCTTTGTGGTTTTTTCGAAAACAAAGTTCGAGACTCCTGATTGAAATAAATGAACATTGTAAAAAATAAATATTATGAAATTTTCAGAAATTAAATTCAACACAAAAAATATGTTTATTGTATACATTAATAGAATATACGGAGTAACTAAAACTGATAGTATAAAGAGAAATATTTCATAGAACCCAAAATAACGCATTGTATAAATCAAATCTGGAATTCTAATTAGAAGATATGTTGCAATTAATAGATTACGTAAAATACAAGAGAGGACAATTATACACTTCAATCAGCTCTTTTATAAAATAGTTGAAATTTCTATTCCTGTCAATTTCCTAGATTGCTAAGAATTTGAATCTTTACTAATGATTTTCATTTTTAAACTAAGTTTAGCCAACTATCCAGGTTTTGAAAAGTGCTAACCTTGTGGATGATATCGCAACTACCACATTGGAGTTTATAAACACCTGGAGGTAACAGTTCCTGATTCGTTATGATTGTTTCATTCTTTGAATGCAATACTAAATTTATGATAAGAGGATTAGTGATTTTGTTCTTAAAAAATCTCGAGTTTAAAACTTAACAAAGATGTGATAATACATTAAGAAAGTCTTCTTTTAGAATTTGTTTACAATTCAATCTATTACCTGCAAAATACTTCAAAGGAGAATATAAATTTATATATATATATATATATAGTATATATATATATATTATATATATATATATATATATAGTATATATATATAAATATATATATATATATATATATATATATATATATATATATATATATATATATATATATATATATATATATATATATATATATATATATATATATATATATATATATATATATATATATATATATATATATATATATAATCTCTTGATAATTATTAGCAATAACAGGCTGGTTGAATCTTAAAAAACTCGATTTTATTAAAAAGTTGACGTTTCACTACGACATTCGAAAAAATTGAAATTTCTTTGACATTTATTGATTTGAAAAAATTGAATAGAAAAGGCGACCTTGTCTTGTCTTGTTAAAATTTTTTTCGGATGTGGTTGTTCTTTGTTATTTATTATGTGCTATTCAGTCTAATATTAACATTCAAAATTGTTATCATTAGAAGGTAAGGGAAACTACAGAAACCTTTACCCACGTAATGTTCGAAAAAAATAATAATAGGTTACTATTTATCTAACAACAAAGAAATTAGTCGCGGGAAAATATTAAAAAAGTAGAGCAGAATTATCGGTATAGAACGCTTATATGAAAGCAGCCGTTGACACGTGTTTCGGACTCTTTGGTCCTCATCAGAACGGCGTAGCCAAGTATAGGATTGAAAATTTGGAGATGAAAATAGTATAATAAACAAAATCCTCTACTATGGAAGACAATCTATTTTTTATACTATTTTCATCTCCAAATTTTCAATCCTATACTTGGCTACGCCGTTCTGATGAGGACCAAAGAGTCCGTAACACGTGTCAACGGCTGCTTCCATATAAGCGTTCTATACCGATAATTCTGCTCTACTTTTTTAATATTTTCCCGCGACTAATTTCTTTGTTGTTAGATAAATAGTAACCTATTATTATTTTTTTCGAACATTACGTGGGTAAAGGTTTCTGTGGTTTCCCTTACCTTCTAATGATAACAATTTTGAATGTTAATATTAGACTGAATAGCACATAATAAATAACAAAGAACAACCACATCCGAAAAAAATTTTAACAAGACAAGACAAGGTCGCCTTTTCTATTCAATTTTTTCAAATCAATGAATGTCAAAGAAATTTCAATTTTTTCGAATGTCGTAGTGAAACGTCAACTTTTTAATAAAATCGAGTTTTTTAAGATTCAACCAGCCTGTTATTGCTAATGATTATCAAGAGATTAAAAATAGATCACAGGCAACAACAATTCAAATAAATAATTATATATATATATATATATATATATATATATATATATATATATATATATATATATATATATTATATATATATATATATATATATTATATATATATATATATATATATATATATATATATATATATTCATAAATATTTTATACATGTGGATTTCAGTTTCTGTAAAATATTCCGCCTTGTACATCTAGATTCAATTATTCATATCTGTTGATGTATACTAAAACGCTTCATTTATAAATAATTGAATTATCAAAGATTGAATATATTTGTTTTAGCTAGAATTTGTAGTTTTTTTATTTTCCTTTTAATAAATTTTAATCAATTAATAAAATGTAGGACTTTCACTATATGTCCAGAGTTTTAGATAGTGCATAACAAAAGAGTTATTTTGAGGAGAAAAAATTATATATATTTTCTACGGCAAGAAAATCACATGCGAATTTTTTCATCACGATCCTTTTACGTTGTACATCATAGCATAAATTTTCTCGTAGGTATATATCCTCAAAATGAGAAGGATATAAAAGGATGAACACGAAATTGGCAAGAAGTTTGAATAAGTAATGATTCGGATTTTATAAACAAATTAGATTTTTTCTACCCGAAATAAGTTACATAATTGAACATTTTTATAATTAAAAATTTCGTAAAGTCATATGAACTCATTTCTATGTCACTCATTCAGTGTGTCTCTACTATTATCCACGAATAAAATTAGTAACTCTGTTATGGAACAATATTCCGCTCTATTTTTTTTTACTTATTCGCCAGACCAATTAACTTACTGTAAATTACATAACTGAAAAACTAATTTAGAATTTCGAGAAAATAGAAATAGAAAAATGCAAGCAAAGATGGATCTAATGGACACACAACTCTGTATTCGTACAAACTATATGTTAAAGGAACTCACCTGCAGCACATTCCGCGAACAGGAAAAACGTCAACAACACAGTCATCCTGAGGACAGTCATGTGCGAAAAGGCATCCATTTCCACACATTTTCTCTTCATCATTGAATAACCAAGTGATTCAACTTCGAAAGTTACGTATCCAGTAACCTGTTGCGTCTTATGTTTGGCAGATGTTGCAACCGATTCGTAACTCTGCAAATCCAGTGTGCCATCCCGCATTTATATAGGGATGAATCTGGAACTCCTCCCACCGTATATGATAAAATTATAACGCCTACTTCGATGATGATTTTGTTTTTAAGGAGGCAGTTATTTCTCGACGTGATCTATAACAAACTGATCGGTTATTTTATTCTTCTTCTCTAACAATTTCTCAATATTTACTCGAAGATTGAGGAAGAGAAAATTGTGGAAACTATATGCAATACTAATATTCACTTGATAAATTCGGTTTTGAATTTGCGAAGAATAATTGTATGCCACCAGACCTCAGTTATATATATATATATATATATATATATATATATATATATATATATATATATATATATATATATATATATATATATATATTATATATATATATATATGTATATATATATATATATATATATATATATATATATATATATATATTTTATATATATATATATATATATATATATATATATATATATATATATATATATCATCATCATCATCATCATCATCATATGCAGCTATGGTCTACCGTTAAGTACGGTGCAGCCTCCTCGCATATCCTTCCTTCATTCCACCCAATGTATTACGTTGTTGAGCACCTTGATACCAGTTTGTTCCTGCTTCTTTCCTGATATCATAATCCCATCTTATATTGGGGCGCTTCTTCGGCCTTTTGACGCCTCTTGGGTACCACTGTGTTGTCCTTATGGTCCATCTGTTGTCGGTCCTTCTCGCTAGGTGCCCTGCCCATTGCCATTTGAGGGATTTTATTCTGTGGATGACGTCTATTACCTGGGTCTTTCCTCTAATCCACTCTATTGTCTTACGGTCCCTCTTTGTTATGCCGAGCATACACCGCTCCATAGACCTTTGTGCAACCTGGAGTTTCCTTATGAACTCTTGCTTTAGTACCCAGGTTTCACAGCCGTACGTCATGACTGGTATTATCAGCTGATCGAAGGCTCGCTTCCTTAGGCGGAGTGGCATTCTTGACTTAAAGATGATGGAATTTTGCCCGAATACTTTCCATGCCAATTTTATTCTTCTGTTGATTTCCGGAAGTAGTGAACCAGACTTATGTATTAACTGTCCCAGGTATATATATTCGTCCACTACTTCAAGTGTGGTATCGCTGACCGTGATATCGTGATTTTCTACCATTTCATTGTACATGACTTTCATTTTGTTTAAGTTCATCTTTAGGCCTACTTCATTGCTCACTATGTTAAGCTCGTTGATCTGTTGTTGTAGTTCTTCAGGGCTGTTCGCGATTAGGACAATGTCGTCAGCGAATCTTAGATGGTTTAGATATTCTCCATCTATCTTCATACCTCTTCCGTTCCAGTCCAATTTTTGGAAGATGTTCTCCAAGGTGGCCGTGAAGAGCTTCGGAGATATTGGATCTCCCTGTCGGACTCCTTTGCTTGTAGGGAATTCTGGGGTTCCGTCGTATATACTTACTCTAGCTCTAGCCTCTTTGTATATGTTGGCCAGAGTTTCTATATACTGACTGTCGACACCTTGATGGGTGAGGGCTTCAATTACTGCTTTGGGGTATATCGAGTCGAATGCCTTCTCGAAGTCTATGAAGGCTAGTGCTAATGGTAGCTCGTATTCATATATATATATATATATATATATATATATATATATATATATATATATATATATATATATATATATATATATATATATATATATATATATATATATATATATATATATATATATATATATATATATATATATATATATATATATATATATATATATATATATATATATATATATATATATATATATATATATATATATATATATATATGTGTATGTATGTACACAAGTGTGTGTATTTAAGAGTCCACCTGAATTAGTTTTAATGTTAGATTTATTTTCAGAAAACCCAGAAACATGTCGATTCATAGATGTAGACTCATCCATCTTAATAGAGTGGTAACCTCAATCAAGAAATTTTGAAATGAATGTACAAACCTGTTGGAAGTGTCGGTAAAATTAATCGGAAGTAAAAGTTTCTAGAAGAATTTCAATAAATTAGATATTCAATTTGTGAGTAATAAAATCTATGCTTATCATCTTTCTAAAGATTTTCATTGTGTTATTCCACCATATGCTAATACAACACTAAGCAGCTTTTAAACTTGAATGTCAAAATATATTTTCTCGAGCTTTGAATAGGTAAGAGAAATCACATTGAATGGTTTTAAAGATCGCCAGATTTAGTACCATCATCTCTTTCTTATGGAGTCGTGTGAAATTTGTTTTTTGAAAAACGGAACCTATTCAGATCTTCGCCACCATGTAGTGATTGTATGTATTGGAATAGCAAACAAAATAATACAAACAGTTCAGAAAAATGTTAAACACAGATTTTGTTTCTGTTTGCAAGTGAACAGCTCGCAAAGTTTTACGATTTCTTTTATCGACACTTCAAACAGGTTTCATTTCAACACAGAACAACAATTTTCTAGCATTTTAGTAAAGGGAATGGAAGTTCATTCAATATGATATGCTACTTATTAACTGTTGAATGTCATTTAAGAGTATTGAAGGGGTGGCCACAAAATTCAGGAAGAGAATTCCCCAGAACCTAAATCAACCTTTGTTTGAAAAAACCATCGAGAATATTTCATTTGGAGTGTTTTTAATATGACACTATATATATATATATATATATATATATATATATATATATATATATATATATATATATATATATATATATATATATATATATATATAGAAAACAGAATTCTTCGTGTTAACGATACACGTTCGTGGTAATAAAATGAAGTGAACTAGGACATTTATTTGAAACTAATCAAACAAACCTCCTAGCGGAGCTGGTTATATTGCCACGAACGTGTATCGTTAACACGAAGAATTCTGTTTTCTATTCATTTGCTACCTGTAAAAGGGATAAAATTTGGAGCGCTTGTTACTTGCGGCGTGTGATTGTTGAATTACATCGAATGGATGTATCAACTTTACTCTTGCTTAGCGATTATAGTAACCACCTTCGGGTGTCAGGACGTACGAGTTCTCGTTGCCGAAATGTTTTCTTCTATCTGTGGGATGTGGTTCATTTGTTTCCGACTGGTGGCGCTGTGTCATATTTATATGCCATATAGTCACTGGAAGGAAAATATAACGCCGTTAGAAATATTTGGTTGGTTATCACTTTCGATGGATAGATGATACTCATGAGCCCCAAATAAGGGCGAAACAGACTGTCTACCATTTCCATTGATTGTGATAAACAACTTAATGTTTCTAACATACACCATCCTAAGGTATATGGAGGCATTTCGATGTTTCGTGAACTCGTATAACCAGCTCCGCTAGGAGGTTTGTTTGATTAGTTTCAAATAAATGCCCTAATTCACTTCATTAAATATATATATATATATATATATATATATATATATATATATATATATATATATATATATATATATAGTAGCTAAAAAGCTATTTTAAATACATCGTAGGGCTTTTCGAGATATAGAATTTTTTTTTGATTTATGGGTTGAAGGTGTTATAGTTAGAATACAATGTTGTGTACTTGCCACAAATACACTTCCTGTGTATTTTTGTTTGTTGCTAAAATTTTGAGCAACAAGGAATTATTTTCTGATTTTCTTTTCTTATCTTCTCCTTTTTTCTCTGTTTGGTTGGATCAATCAGCTCTTATTGTACCTCATCATTTAGTACTTCAGAAATAGGCTAGTTGAAAGTTAGTAAAATTTCGAATATATATTGTAAATGTAAATGCGCCACCATGTTTGTATGCTTTCTCTTCTGAAGTACTAATAAACTTCCATTTTTATATATAAACATATATATATATATATATATATATATATATATATATATATATATATATATATATATATATATATATATATATATATATAAATATATATATATATATATATATATATATATATATATATATATATATATATATATATATATATATATATATATATGTATATATATATATATATATATATAACAATACACAAAGATACAGAAAGGAATACACAACCATATGTATACTTGGCAGTTAAAACAAATAATCTTCAACTTCATGATAGCAATGTTCTGCCAAGAAATTCTTCAACCTTCTCTGGAATATATTAGTGGATCCACAACTTTTCAAATCCGTTGAGAGAGCATTAAACAATCTAGGTGCCATATAATTAGGTGATTTATAGGTTAACTGATATTTAGTCACTAGTACCAACTAGTTTTTCCTCTCACGGGTATTCAAGTTTTTCTCTTTTTTTTTTTAAATATAGATCCATTGACTATGAGAACATGTACACATAATTGGTATATAAGGGAAGCCAGAGTCAATATTTTGAGATCTTTGAATGTAGGTCTGCATGATTTACGTTTTGAAATGCCAATCATGGAGCGTAGAACTCTTTTTTGAGCAATTAAAACATCTCCAGCTGACGCAGATAGTCCCCAAAAGACATTTCTATATCGAAGCTTACATTCAACCTGGATGTAGTAGACCTTCAACAACTGATTAACATTCAGTACACGTCGCTGACTTTTCAACTGAAAAGAAACTGAATTCAACTTAGAAAGTAGGTAGGTACTGGCCGTGTTCCTTCCAGTTCAGATTCTTGTCTATCTGAAGACCCGAAAATGTGGCATGATATATATATATATATATATATATATATATATATATATATATATATATATATATATATATATATATATATATATATATATATATATATATATATATATATATATATATATATATATATATATATATATATATATATATATATATATATATATATAAAATATAACATAATACAATAGTACCCAAAAATACGAACAAATACACAAGACCAGGAAATTATGGCTCTTATGAGACTAATAACAAGTTTCTAGAAGATGAAGCAAAAGTTTCTAGATATACTAAAAATACCACAAAATCCTATCAAAAACCTTTTTATTCAAATGAAGAATAAAGAAATATTATCGTTAAGAACTTAAGGCATAAAAATTATTTTCCACGTGCAGTTCAAATCTCGAATAATTGGAAGTCCGCCCCCATTTGAATTTAATAACAGATGTGTACCAACAATACGATTGAAATTCGTTTCAGTAGTAACATTCGCATTTTTTCCAATACTTACAAGTAAGTTTAATTCCACTGAATGAACTGGAGTTTAGTTCAAATTTCTAATAATATCAATCACTCTATTTTTATATATTCTGTCTGTTGTTTTCTACATTAAATGAATGAACATTATGATTTTTTTAGAGAAACTGATGAAAATAGAGAAATAGAAATTCAATGTTTGAAACTATTATATATTTTGTTATATTTATTTTGCATCCTCTGAATTCAGTTCGCAATCACTTGCCTAGAAGTGTAGATCTAATGTGATCAAGAATTTATTTCTATTCAAACTGATTCGATCGAGTTATAAAATTAATTGCTTTACTATTTCTTATTCGAGATGGATTTTCATAAAGCAAAGGCCTTCAATATTGAATAGAGTTTTTCTATAATGAGATCTCGATGAATGATTTGAAAGAATCAGGTGATTCTCTGGAACTGTTCCATTAATACTTAAACATTATTAACTAGTACTGCCAACTTGCATACAAACTTTAACATAATTATGTAAGTCGAATTATTTCATTTTCATCGTTTCCCGATATAAAGTATTTGAAACTAATATTTTTAGCCTGAAAAGATAAACTGCAGAATATGTCCTTGTCAAATATTTCATAAAATGGTAACCAAAATATTAAAATGAATATTCACTATTATGTTATGCTAAGTTCGACAATTCTTTCTGAATTAAATTTTATATTATATTCTTTAGCCAGATTGATATATATATATATATATATATATATATATATATATATATATATATATATATATATATATATATATATATATAAAATATATAATGAAAAATATTTATTTACAGCCGCAGCGCATATAATGAAGGTAATAATATGTTGAAAAATTATTAATTCATCGAATCAACCATATGAATGTGCTAGTTTCATGAGACTCGACGACATGAAATTCCCATTCATCCATCAATGAACAATGTTAAAATTGTACATCATACACGATGAAAACACTAGACAGTCTTCAACAGTGTCATCAGTAGCTGATCCTATGAATAGCGCTGTGATTTATTCCCATGTAATTTATACTCCTCTTAGTTATGAGGTGAATCCGTTGTAGTTGCCCACTCGATGGACGGGACACTACTGATAAGCTCGTTGAATAGCGAAACAGGAGGTTCAGTGTTTCCTTATTGTATGGCACGAATGTCGAATTTTCTAACATTTCACATCTGATTAATCATCAATTTTTCGAATGAAATTCTTAATTTAGTATCATCTTTATATAATATGCATATATATATATATATATATATATATATATATATATATATATATATATATATATATATATATATATATATATATATTATATATATATATATATATATATATATATATATATATATATATATATATATATATTATATATATATATATATATATATATATATATATATATATATATATATATATATATATATATATATATATATATATATATATATATATAAATATATATATATACATATATATATATATATATATATATATATATATATATATATATATATATTATGTATTGAATATAATTTATTACTTCACGAGCAAATGGAAACTATTTGAAATAAAGAACTTTTCAAGAGAGCGAAGTTCATTCTGAATTGAGTAGACACAAATAACCTTCTCATTAGAGGCCTGTTCAATGTAAAATATTATCTGATAACAATATGAGCATGAAAACAATAGAAACAATGAATAACTAAGCTATAACGACATTCCGAAATATATGAATTCATATGAATACTTAGGAATGAGTTTGGTGATTCTGTATATATATATATATATATATATATATATATATATATATATATATATATATATATACTATATATATATATATATATATATATATATATATAATATATATATATATATATATATATATATATATATATATATATATATATATATATATTATATATATATATATATATATAATATATATATATATATATATATATAATATATATATATATACATATATATATATATATATATATATATATATATATATATATATATATATATATATATATATATATATATATATATATTTGGGGTGGCAACGTTGTAGTGAAGAATAGACGTATCTGATTTTCATCTGCAAATAATCAGTGAAAACTCGAGGTGTAGTGAATTTTCAAATAAAGTAAGTTGATCAATGTACTCATAAGAACGACTTCTGTACTCAAGAGTGAAGTTAGGAGATACAATTATCAAATTATATCAAAAATCTGGATGAAACAGAATCAAACAAACAACGTAAGGAGATTATCGCCGAGATAAGAGAGTTAATTGCAATCATCTCTTGGCCGGTTCCGGCGCGGTGTTGCCAGATTGCTCGAAGAATCTTAGTTAAACAGAAAAATTTTATCTGCAATTTTGGAGGTTGTACTGGCTGCGGTACTAGCGGTGTGGTGGGCTGAGGTTTGAACTAAGTAGAATTTCAGCGTAACTGCCCCATCGACGTACTACTGCCTTTTGAGGCCTCTGATGTCAGACAAAAATTCAATAACCCCTTCAAAACCAAGGAACAACAGCGTGGGGTCTATTGACGAGTACTTGAAAAGGAAGAGATCTTCCCCGGACGAAACAAATTTATTTTCAGGAAATAAGAAAACATCAAGATCACCAACTTTAAGCACATCATCACCATCACTAGAGGATATTAATATGGAAGAGCTGAAAAAACTTATCACTAACTCAACCAAGGAACTAAAAGAGGAAATGAGAACAAATTCGGAGAAAATAGGAAGGGCATTAAATATTATTAATGAACTAAGGGAAGAAATACTGAAGAAGGAAGCAAAATGGAATGAAGAAAAAAAGGAAATATTGGAAGATGTCAAACGTCTCAATTCAAAATTTCTCTCGCTCGAAAATAAAATCGAAAAACAAGAAAAAATCGCTCGACAAAACAACATCACCATAAAAGGGGTTGAATTGCAAGAAAAAAATATCCCATTGTCAGAATCCGTCGCAGAATTTCTAAAAAAAGAAGTACAGATACAAACTATCGTAAAGAAAGCTTACAAGCTTAATAGCAACGACAGAACTGTGATAGTGGCAGAATTACCAGATTTTGAAACAAAATTGAATGTCCTCCAAAAAAAGAAAAGCTTATACAGAAAAAAGATTTACATTGACAGCGACCTCACAAAAGACGAACGATCAATTCAAGCAGAAATTCGGAAAGTAGCGAGAAGCGAAATGGCAAAGGGCAATCTAACCAAGGTGGGTTACCAAACATTGTATATCAACAATACCAAATATAAATGGAACAAATCACTCAATCAACTGGAGCCGTTTCAAAAAAACTAACAAATGCAACTTCCAGTTTTAATAATCCACCTTCAACCAAGACTCAAGCAATTCAATCGGACCGAAAAATGAATTTCAAACAAAATCATGTAAATACTGTAAATAATACAAAAAAAGTAAAAAAAGCCCGAACCGAACAAAGTAAGCATGTGAATGGAATTAATGTACTCTTTTGGAATATTAATGGCCTCTCAAATTTATTTAAGTTGGACTCTCAACAAGAAGATGATCTTAAGAAGGCTGAAGTAATCTGTTTAGTGGAAACTTGGTCACTAGAAACAACTATAGAAATACCCCAATTTCTGAACAAATATAGCACAATAGTATCCCAAGCAAAAAAAGAGAAAAGCATCGGACGACCTAGCTCCGGAATGGTTATATTCTACAAAAAAGAATTACAACTGACAGTAATTGAGTCTACAAATTTATGGATAGTAAGCGAGTTCAAAGTCAATGATAACAAAATTCTACTTATGGTTAATTACTGGAAACCATCTGAGGATATTGATACCTGTATAGAGCTGTTCAGTGAGGCTTTGATGGACTTCTCTGATAAATTCCAGGAACATAAATGGATAATAGGTGGTGACTTCAATGCTAGAGTGGGAGACCTAAACCTACTAGACTACGAACTTATTCGCACAGATAATCTCAACAGAGAAAGAATATCCAGGGACAAAACTTCAAATACCAGAGGTAAAAAACTGATCGAGAGCACTGAGGAGTTTGGACTAATATTATCAAATGGAAGAACCAAAAGCGACACACCAGCTAACTTTACATTCATTTTCGCCAACGGAAAAAGCACAATTGACCTTGTATTTGTCAATGAACATACCGTGGAAATCTTGGAAGATTTAGAAGTTAAAAATCTTTTACACGCTTCTCCACATATGACAGTCTGCATCAAACTCACTATTACGTCCCAGCAATGTCAGGTCATATCTGAACTAGGCCATCAAACGAATATAGTCAAATACACATGGAATGAAGAGAACGCTGGTCTTTTCACACTTGCACTGCTGAATACGGATCGTATATATCTGAACAGTAACGACAACGATATTTTAAATGAAAATCTCGTCCATGCGGTTGAGGAAGCTGCAAGATTTGCGAACCTTATTACAGAAAGACGCCCCAATCGAAGTAACTTACCTAAGAAAAAAAATCTCTGGTACGACGATGAATGCAAATCAAAAAAAAGAGAAATGAAACAAAAGTGGAAAACTTACAGAAAAGATGAAAAAGAGGATAACCTGGCCGTGTACCTTTATCATAAAAGAGAATACTTCAAGATGTTGAAACTAAAGAAAAAAACATTCCAAAACGAACTCATCGAAAATTTGACACAAGTAAAAAATCCTCAAATGTTTTGGAAAACTGTAAGAAAATTTACTTATACTCAGCACCCTTCAAACAACATAACGGCAGATAAATGGACGAGATTCTTGGAAGGCATTTATGAAGAAAGACTTGTGAACGAGCAGCACTTTGTGTCGGTGATTCACCCTTTTCTGGACACTGAAATAACGATGAACGAATTAATATCAGCGATAACTAATACAAAAATGAATAAAGCGCCGGGACCTGACTCGATACCGAATGAATACTACAAGAATATGACGCCGTCGTGGACTCACTACATATTAAACTTATTCAATAACATCATAACTTCTGAAAAATGTCCGAAAAATTGGGGAAGTATCAGCATGTGCATGCTTTACAAAAAAGGAGATAAAAACGATCCAGCCAATTATAGAGGAATCTCTTTACTCAACACCATAACAAAGATTTTCACCACCATTATATACCAAAGACTGTCTGACTGGAGTGAGGCGTGTGGGATACTCCCGGAAGAACAGTCCGGATTTCGACCAGGGCGTGGATGCTTGGACAGTCTATTTACACTGAACGCTGCAGTTAACATAAACATCACACCTAAATCATCTTACATGTACGCCACCTTTGTTGACTTTAGAAGGGCATTCGACTCTGTAGAGCATGAACTACTATGGTACAAATTGAACGAAATTGGTGTTAGTGGAAAATTAATTAGAATTATCCGCTATTTGTATGGAAAAACCAACATAAAGGCTACCTTCGAATCAACACAATCAAATGAGATAAGAATGACAACAGGAGTGATGCAGGGTGATAGTCTATCGCCCCTGCTCTTCGCCTTGTTTCTCTCGGATATGGTTGAATTTTTTCGAAATCATAACTTGGACGGAATCAAGATTACAAGTAAAAGGTCGCTGCCAATGTTGATGTACGCTGATGACATCGTTCTTTTTGCCTCGTCAGTACCGGATGGAAACCGAAAACTCAGAGTTTTGGAAAAATACTGCGATATGAATAAACTCGTAGTAAATACTGACAAAACAAAAACCATAATATTCCACAGAGGAAGAAAGGCCAAAAACCTCGGCACACTAGTATACAAGAACGCTCCAATCGAATATGTGAAGAGTTTTACCTACCTTGGAGTACCTTTTTCTGCATCTGGAGTATTTAAAACAGCGGCAGAACATTTTAAAAGAAAATCAAAAATCGCATCAGCCAAAGTGATACGCATACTCCAGAATGCAAAATCGAACAGCTTCGACACTAGATCTAGACTCTTCGAGGCTGTAGTTAGATCAACACTTTTGTTCGGGAGTGAAATCTGGTCAATGAGATATCAAAAACAACTGGAAAATGTTCAATCAAGTTTTTTCAAACGCATTTACCATTGGCCAATAAACACCCCAAATTATACCATCCAACTGGAGGCCGGACAACCAAAATTGGTGACTCAGATTATAAAACAATCCTTGAATCTTTGTAGCAAAATTCTCAAAATGGATGACACAAGATTGCCTAAGATATGCCTTAAAGCATTAATAGATAATCATAACACTAATACCAATATAATAGAATTCAACTGGATCAGTCAACTTCAACAACTACTGGCGCCGTTGGGAGAAGAAATTATATCTAAAGTCACTCAAAACTGTATACCAAGGAGGTGGATAGACGACGTAGTGGAAAAATCGAACAACAACGAACTTAGTAAAAACATAGAAAATGCAATCAACTCGGAATATTTACCATATTACAGGAGCATAAGTGGACTATCTGAAGGGGAAGAATATATGCACCTCAGGACTTCAATAAGAAAGCTTCGAGTCATCAGCCAGGTCAGACTATCCAGTAGAACAAACATACGTATTTATGTCAACAGAAATTCATACAAAATTGATTGCGATGTCACCTGTACTATCTGCAGCAAACAGGAAAAGGAGACTCTGCATCATTTTATATTCGAGTGCCCTTTCTACAAACACTTAAGAGACGTGTACATCAAACCACATATTCAAAGGGAAGAAATAGAAGAAATACTAACGATAAAATCTCAAAAACACCTGGACCAATTATACTACTTTATAATCGGAGCTTTGAAGATCAGATCATTCGTTATCAATGAATAGAAAAAGAAAGTTTATTTGTTATCTATTAATTTCAGAAAAAATAATATTGTTAATTTTCCTTTATGCAGCTTTGCAACCCTTTTGTATAGACATATGTCTGAAAGCAAAATAAAATTATTATTATTATTATTATTATTATATATATATATTTATTCGAATTGTTGTTGCCTGTGATCTATTTTTAATCTCTTGATAATTATTAGCAATAACAGGCTGGTTGAATCTTACCATCTAATCATAACATTTTTGAATGTTAATATTAGACTGAATAGTATATAATAAATAACTAGCAAGACAAAGCAGCCTTATTTTTTCAATTTTTTCACATCAATAAATGTCAAAGAAATTTCAATTAAGAATATCGAAGTAAAACGTCAACTCTTTAATAAAATCGAGTTTTTTAAGATTCAACCAGCCTGTTATTGCTAATAATTATCAAGAGATTAAAAATAGATCATAGGCAACAACAATTCGAATAAATAATTAAATATTGCAAGCTGAAAATATGGCAATGACCCCAAACTTAAGCTGAGAGTTTCAAGGTTTTTATAAACTGTAAGTAACTTTTTTTAAAAGATTTGAAATTCTAAATAAATAAAAAAATTCATTAAAAACGGCTACTTCCATATAAACGAACTATACCGATAATTTTGCTCTACCTATTTAATATTTTCCCGCGACTAATTTCTTTGTTATTCTTTATTTACTCGTTCTTAGTTCTCGCGGATAGCATTAATCGCCTCCGTGGCAAAGTTTGACCAAATCTCCCATACCGGAGAGTTCAAACAATAAACCACAATGAGGGTGATTGTCTTCCGTATCAGAGGATTTTGTTTGTTGTACTATTTTCATCTTCAAATTTTCAATCCAATGCTTTGCTACGCCGTTCTGATGAGGACCAAAGAGTCCGAAACACGTGTCAACGGCTGCTTCCATATAAACGTACTATACCGATAATTTTTACTCCACATCTTTAATGTTTTCCCATGACTCATTTCTTTGTTGTTAGATAAATAATACCCCTATTATTTTTATTTTCAACATTACGTAGGTAAAGGTTTCTTTGGTTTCCCTTACCATCTAATCATAACATTTTTGAATGTTAATATTAGACTGAATAGTATATAATAAATAACTAGCAAGACAAAGCAGCCTTATTTTTCAATTTTTTCACATCAATAAATGTCAAAGAAATTTCAATTAAGAATATCGAAGTAAAAACGTCAACTCTTTAATAAAATCGAGTTTTTTTAAGATTCAACCAGCCTGTTATTGCTAATAATTATCAAGAGATTATATATATATATATATATTATATATAATATATATATATATATATATATATATATGTATATATATACATATATATATATATATATATATATATATATATATATATACATATATATATAATATATATATATATATATATATATATATATGTATATATTTATATATATATATATATATATATATAATATATATATATATATATATATATATATATATATATAATATACATATATATATATATATATATATATATATATATATATATATATATTTATATATATATATATATATATATATATATATATATATATATATATATATATATATATATATATATATATATATATATATATATATATATATATATATATATATATATACATATATATATATATATATATATATATATATATATAAATATATATATATAATGCACTGAGAAAACATTTATCTTTTAATGCTTCATGCAGGTATCTCTGATTATCATGAAATGAAGAGACTCTAGATTATTTGTAAATGTTATAATCAATGCTTCATTTCAAAATCATAGGTAATTTATAATAAATAACCAATTCTAAATCCAGGATGAGATTTCCTAAAAATAATTTCTATAGTAGAAAAAAAGAAGGTAAGTAGTTTTCAATTTTCATATTCAATTTATCGGTCTTTGAAACATGCCGCCTTGTTGAAAGGATCGCTTTCAAAAAAAACATAACGATACGCATATACTTATATAAGAAAACACGTGAGTTCTGCCCTTCGCCATTTTAAGGCCTATCTTTCATTAGACAAGTGCCTGGAGTTTAACATGCAATAGTAACTGTTATCTTACGATATAGTTACACTTTTTTAGTCCAAGTGTCTAGAGTGTATCGTATAGTAAGACACTTCGTTTCAAAACTAGATACAAGTAAATGTTCTAACAAACTACGTTATTTTTATTGCTTATTGTGCTTGCTCTGTGGCTGCGTAGCTCAGTGATCTACTGAACAGTCGGCGGATCGAATCCCGGCCGAACCAACGAATGAATGTGAAGCCACCTCTCGGAAAGCAATGGCAAACCACCGAGAAGTGTTCTGCTTTGTAAAGCCTCTCTACAAAGACATTTGGATCCGTCGTAAAACTGCAGGTCCCTTCTATTCGTGTATCACTGAATCAAGCACAACAAGAATAGGTGCAGGGAAGTCACCTACACCCAAAACCGGGTAAGGCACTTGAAGAAGTAGATTGTACTTGCTACTATTTGATATTCGATTATATTAGTGTAGGCTCTGCAAATATCCTTCGACTTCTTCCTGTTACCCTATTTTGTATGTATCCTAGGTTTTGCTACAATAATAAATCATTATTCTTAATTTCATATGGAAATTATTTGAAGGAATCCAGGAAAACATTCAAACCTTATAGGACAACAGCGTAGATAAGGGAGGAGGGTACAGGGAGACAGTACCCCCCCTGAAGGATTAAGAAACTTACTGTTAACAAAATAGTTAGACCCGTAGAAAACAGAGATAAAAATATACATCAATGAAATAATATCTAAACGCCCAAAAATATATTCAGAAATATGAAATGATTATTATAAATCCGCCGCTGCCTGCCGCGCCGCTGATTTTTATTTTGAAGTAACTTGGGGCTTGCAGTGCATTAGGATCTGCAACGAGTAACATCTAGTACCTTGTACACGATACTTTTTCGAATTCGATATATTATTATCTAATCTGCTTGTTGAATTGGCTGATAAAAGGAATATTTTTTTATTTATTTTCATCTTGTTAAAATATTTTATAGAAAAAACATTTTTGTGTTATATTTTCGTGATCTGATAGAAGGGTAATGTTTTTTTCATTCTGTTAATATATATTTTCTACTGTGAAATGTTTTTGTTAATGTTTTTTTTAAATATATATTAGAAAAAGTATATTATCCTTACGTTTTTAAAAGTTTATCAGTAATTTGGGTTAGTTAGTAACTTACGTAAACGAAAGAAAGCTCCAAAGAGGAGGAAAAAAATATTACCCCAAAAAATTTTGCCTGCGTCATTTTATTTACACGCCAGAAATGGCCGACCAAGTAATTTTCTCTATAACCCCCCTCCCCTGAGGACAAGCAACTATCTACGCTTCTGTCGTAGGATATACGATTATGAAAGTGATCATAATTTGTATGTATGTATGGAAAAGCTTTTTATTATTGTCTCAATGCACAATATAAATCTGCACAACTTCAGTCACATCAAACTGAAGCACAATAATGTATGTCAACCTCAAATATCGACTAATTCGTTTGGTCAAAGTAGATATTCCTATCGGTCACTAGAAATGATTGTCCTATTATTCAGAATTGATAACTGCGATTGGAAAACCTCATCTCCTACTGAATATTTGAAATCGTATGTAGGTTTATCAAAGCTGAGAGATTTGTGAAATGGGCCATGAAAAGTGCCATATACTCAGTAAAGGTGCTAACTAAATCCCTAAACAATGATGCCGGATGTGATTGTTCAACATCATTATTGAACGAATTTCATTGGTATGTTTGATTCAACGATCCGAAATTCGGCATTTCAGTTAAGCCGGAAATCAGCATTCAATTCGAAGATTCCATAAAGAGAACATGTATTATATGAGAAGCAAGTCTATTGAATAATTTTATTATTTATCAGATTTGTGTCCTTTATTAATTCGATTTCAATTTTGTTTGGAACTGGTTGCTAATTTTTCGGCGCACTGTAACATGAGAACCTCTTACAGCTTAAATTCTGACCGTTGTAAATATTCATTATTATTAAAATAATGCTTTATAAAAACAAATTACCTACACATTTTTTAAATAAACTATGCATGACGCAACTTAGTCGAATACAAGAAATAAATAGATGACAAATTGTGTGAAAAGGGTAAATAAATGGATCGTTACATATAATTAATGAAATAGCGAAAACCCATTCTGAAGAACTTCTGTAGATTCAGAAGGGGGCTTGTAGTATGATCAATTTGGCTATTCAATAGGGGACCTGAATATTTGTATTTATTTATCTGTAATTACTCTAGAAAATTAAGTTCAATAGGGGATCGGACAGTAATCAGATTAATATCTAAAATATACTTAGATAAAATAAATATACTGATTTACGATTATTTATCAATCAATATAATTCATTAAAATATTTTTAATTGAAGAATTAAAATGTTGTTATTTACAATATTTTGAATCCGTACTGAAACACGAATCGTCATTTGTGGACAACCATTGACTACCTACCTACTTAGTTCATTCAGTTATTTCCATAATTTTGTTAAAACTCTAAAAGTTTTTGAAAGATACTTATAAATTAGGATACAGTAATCGATTTGAAAACTGTCACGTGGTGTTCCTCCGGTTTTTCATAATGGCAACAGAATTTACGAGAGCCGACAATACAACTCTTCCTAGAGTGGATATGTTTATGATTTGCAATTTCCTTGCAAGTAATTCAGACTTTTGTGACGCTGTATTACGAAATGTGGAAACTTCTGTATAAGTATTATAATAATATAGGTACTATTTGCCATAAAATACCTATAGATACTTAATAAAATACTATTGAAATAACAAACTAAACATAACCTAAAAAGTATAAACTTCAAAAAATATTACGTCCAAGATGTTACAGTTGAAGGCTAACTTCTTTTGTTCTCACTTTGACAATGAAATTTTGTAGGGAGAACATGGTATCGCATGTAATTTTCCATATCAGTAAAAATGATGTATGCTCTCGTAAACATTACCTCTAATATTATATATTATTTTTTATTTTTTTTTATTTAGCATAATATTACACAATGTATACTTACTACAATTTAATTTAAGCATTTTTCATTTCATTCATTTGTAATAAGTAATTACTGTACACTCACGTGAAAGTGATCTTCACAAAAGTAAATTGGTGAAGTTACAGACATTTCGTCGCACTTTCTTCGCGCTAAGTCTAACCATTTTTTTTCGTATATCTGCTTTTCTTGGCACATCAATGAATATTTTATTTTGAGTAGTTTTTGATGTGTTCGTGAGGTACTGCACACCAACGATATTATTTTCGTTCCATTACAATAAACCAGTACTCCACGAAACGAAACATCTCGCGAACATTCATGTTCTGTTATGACCACAAATTACGTCACGCGCTCTCAGACGACATCACATAGCTTTTTGGTGGGATTTTTGAACAAACAATATTAAAACATGATTTTGAGTACCTAAAAGGCTATAAATAAATAAAGTTTTATTTTTTATGACAATAAGTATCCATAAAGATTAATTTAAAGCACTTTCTGAAAATTTGGCCGATCCCCTATTCCCTTACTTTCAGCATTTGATATTTCAAAATCAAAATCGAGTGTGAGATTTTCTTGAAATAAATGGTTTGCATAATGTAAACCCGACTTTTGATTAACAAAGCTACGTTTTTGTTCTAAAATTCTGCTCTGAGAGCTACTGAAAATTCTGCCAGTTAAAACCTTATTACAAACTCCATAATTAATTTTAGAACTATCCTTTTATTTACCCTTTCTACAAAATTTGTCATCTATTTCTTGTATTTGATATAATGGAGAAATATATTTTTTGCATTTAGCACCTGAGGGAGGTGAAGTTTCACCGAAACGTGCGTCATGCATATTTTATTCAATAAATGTTGAAATTGTTTTTATGAACCATTGTTTTAGAATGTTTATTAATTTACATCATGTACCTTTGGGCCCAATCAATCCAAAATATTTATCATTTGAATTGAGCCTATGAAAACCTAAATACTCAAAACTGAAAACCACAAATCAAGAAAACAACTGATTATCAAATTAACCTATGAAGCTCTGATCGTCTCTCCATCCAAACCGTTTCAGAAATCAAAAACAAGATTTTTCTTTTTCAATTTTGGTTCATGATCTCGTAAACGGAAATCGGTATTTGGGAGGAACCCTGAAGTTTCCTTAATTGAATTTCAGCATTTGGTAGGTGAGAATTAAGTCCCTGCGTAGGCGGCGGTCGTCAAAGCAAGGTAGGTTAGCTATTTGTACTACCTCAGAATAGGTCGTATGAGTAAAAGCAAAAGATAGTCTGGTAGCCAGACGCTGAAAATTCTGCAATAGAATTAGATCGCGAATGAGAACCTAACAACATACTACATCCGCGTACTCAAGGATGGATCGAATATACGTTTCGTACAGCTTCAACTAGGATTGAACAGAGTTCATCAAAAAAGATCTTCTAGAAAAATATAAGAACTACTGGTTGAAGGATATCATTCTAGAAAGAAAAAGTTGTCTAAGCGACTTTTCTTTGAAAACTTTCTGTACAAATAATGAATTAAATATAACCCTTCATCTGCTATGGGAGTAATGAAACATACATTCAATTTAACGTAAATCTGTTATTGTGAATCAGAGTACTTTGGACTAACCAAGATATCATAAGTAGGTACTTCTTTGTAAGATCCATTGAATAACATGAGTAACTTAAGGTTAAGAGGGTTTATATCATCTAACAGTATATTTGAGCCATTAAAAATAAGATACTTAACATCCTGAAAATGCAAGCAATCAGGTTCTCAATGAAAAGTTTTTCCATTTATCCTCAATAATTATTAAAAACTTGAATAATTAAGCTATGCAATAAACTGCATTTTTCAGGAATCAATCTATTAGAAAGCGTTTTTAAACCGAAGCGCAACCCTATGGAACACTCTATCCACAGAAGTGTTTCTGATTACTTCTACAAGTTGTAGTGGTTCAAATTCAGCATTAACGGCCGCTTATCGAAAATATCGAGAGGCATTTGAGACCCATTACAAGCCACGGCTTTTCCGATAGTTACTCATAAAAATCTTCTATTATATATATATATATATATATATATATATATATATATATATATATATATATATATATATAACAATAATTTTTATAAACAAATTTTGGGCATGCCTATGGGTAGTCCAGTTTCTCCAATTATTGCACAATATGTCATGGTTGATCTCATTGAGAGTTGTTTAGACCGGCTACCATTTAATATTCCTTTTTTAAAAAAATATGTAGATGATATTATTTTGAGTGTTCCGCAAGATAGATTGCAGGAGGTTTTGTTGGTTTTCAACTCGTATCATGATGCATTAAAGTTTACTATTGAGGAGGAAGATGAAGGAGGCAGTGTCCCCTTCTTGGATACTAAAGTTATCAAAAGGAGTGACAATACTATCATTACAAGTTGGTACACTAAACCTAGTGCTTCTGGTAGATTTTTACATTATGATTCTTACCACCAACATAAACAAAAAATCAAACTCGTGATCGGCATGAAAAACAGAGTTGTTAGAACCAGCCACACCTCCTTACGTAATCAAAATTTAAAAAAACTTGCTCATCTTTTTGTTAATAGCGGTTATCCAAGTAAGTTGATCTATGGACTGATTTTCAGGAGAGCTACCATTGACGTTTTAACTTCTGATAATGTTCCACCTAATCTGGGTTCACAAAACTTTCTTTGCCTTATGTTCATTCGATAGTTCACAATTTCAGAAAAATTTTTTCAAAATTTCCCTCTATCAATATTGCCTATAAAAATCAACTCACTATTGATAGTATTTTTTCAAAGTTAAAAGATAAAGACCCAATTTTGGAACAATCCAATGTGGTTTATAGCATACCTTGTTCACAGTGCAACTTGAAATATATTGGTCAGATGGAACGGAAGCTTGAAGACAAAATTTGCTCACATAGGGGAGATGTTAGAAATTCAAAAATTACTTGCATCTTAGCACAACACGTTCTAGAGGAAGATCACATTCCTGATTATAATGGTGTTAGGTACTATTTTAGAACATGAATCAAATTTAAAAAAGAGATGTTTCCTAGAAATGTCTTCTATTGTTAAGGAACCTAATGCTATGAATGCCAGGACTGATATCGCTAATCTTAGTGTTTTTTATGCATATTTGTTAAACCTCCCTTCTCGAACTAAAAACTCTGTTCTCCAATCTATTTTATAGTGACTTTTCATGTGTTGACACACCTTGCTAATCATCGAGTTACTTAAGGTTGGCAATATAATCTGTCAACTGTTTTACGTTTTTCCATAGACGACTAATGGCGTCCCACGCTGCTTTGTCACTTGTCATGTGGGAGTTCTTTCTCGCATTTTCCTTTTAATGAAAAGTTTTTAAACTGTTCTCTCTCACATTTTCTTTTATAATTTATTATTTTACACCATCTCATGTTCGTATTTTATTTTGTGACACGTTTGGTTGTAACCATATCGTTTTGATGTTCGGCGTAAAGTTTTCACTGTTTCCACCTGTTGAATTCAACCTCATTTTCGTAAGTAATATCTGTTTGGAGGCATTTTACAATGTTGTTTATATCTTTATGATGATTATTGTAGAGTTCCTGATGAAGAGCCAATAAAGACTCGAAAGCTTGAACAGAAACAAGAGTTTTCTTTTATTCAGCCCTAAGACATACCTGATTAAGCATTTTCTCTCCTTATATATAGGTTTATACTTTAGATAGATTTATACATAAAAACAAGAAAATGATGCCATGGGACACCAGATAGGAACGAAGTTCCTTCGGATAATATAGAAGGACCACAATTTGCGAAAACGAAACATGTTCGTGTCGGGGCGCACCACAGAAGTGATAACTTATACTAATCCAAGTTTAAATAATTAATATTCAAATGTGCGGCTAAGAGCTCTTACAAGATTGTAAATAAAAAATTATAAAGCCAGGAGTAACCTCTGGGATTCGAACCCAGAAATACGGCACACCAGGGTTCAGTAGTTAGACCACTCGGTCGTCAACGCAATGTAAAAAATAGACGCAAGAGTATATATAACGAGAGGATAACGTTTCACCACGCTATATAATTGAATATAAACCTACAATACGTAGTCATTATTTTATAGAACAAATTTGTAAAGCTTTATATTTTCATTATGTCATATCTGATTCTTATTGTAATCTGTTCTTTCATGCATATAACTTATACAAAATGATTTCGATGTTTCACATCTGATGTTTTCGAGTTGCTTGTACGTGAATTCATGATTATATATAATGGCATTGTCGATTGACGTGGCGGAATGGGATCAGAAAGAGGAGGGATGAGAAAACGGAAAGAAAGAGGGAGAAAGAGAAAGGTATACAATATTCGCTTGTGATAACTAAAAGCGTGACTTTCGTCAGTATACTTTCGTCGGTCTACTTTCGTCAGTCTACTTCCGCCAGTCTATTTCCGTCACATTTTTAGTCTCGCATATTTATCAGTTTGGTCCCGCAGCGAAATCCCTATCCACTCCAAGCCTGCAGTAAGGAAATTCGTTCCAAAAAAAAATTACAAAACCTTTGACTGTAAATAGTATAAATGTAGCGTGAGAACAATATATGAATTCTGTGAGAACTTGAACATAACTTACCTAACCTAAGCTAATGAAGCTGCAATAGCTATTTTGGCATGAAAAATTTTCAGCACAAAATAGATAAATAAGCTTCAAAGAGATATTTTCGTGCCAAAATAAATTATAGTTAAAAGATGCAGCTCATTGATTCACCTAATAATTTGGTTTTCTGTTAATAACTGAGGATTGATGAAGGATGCAACATAATAGCCGATTTGGTTCAAAAATTGCAAAGAAGAGATATCTATACACCTTGCCGTATATCTCAGAAGCCTTCTGGAGAATAGGTAATGGTTGAGAAAGGTGAGTATAATTTGTCAAGTAGATTATAGACTCCATTCTGTTTTTGAACTATAACTGTAACTGAAGGTAGTGACATAATTATTATCATTTTTGAAGATCGAACTAATTGATCTCCATCACTTCTGATCAGTTAAATTGCTAAAATTATACATCGCGAATATTGCTAATACTATACATATGATGAAAGTATATGAAAGTATTTTCATATGACTGCGTTTACCTATTTTCCTGAATATAGTTAGATTTATCAAGATAAATTGGCCTGTATAGTTCAGGAATATTTCATGCTTATAAAAATCGCACCTTATTTCATAATAATCATAAATGGTTGTGTAGGTTACTCGAGACATCTGATAGTGTTTACGAAATGTTCTTACGGAGAATTATTTTCGATATTTCGTGTGAGGAAAACACATGTTTATCATTCTGAAATAGATCATAGGTAAGCTCATATAAAATTTTGCTGGTTTTGTAGCAGGCTCATGTTCTTGAATGCAAAATTCCTCTTGCATTTAGAATACCATATTCACATGACGTGGATAAAGGATACTCTTTGTATAACTTTTAGCATGATTTAAAAGTATAAAATTTCATATTTTATTCATTCGATATGATATCTACCATCTACTTTCCTTATTCGAAGTTTAACGTTTTTCGAACAGTTGTGAATTTTGAGTAGGTACCTATTATGTTTTTGTTCGATTTGATGATTCTTACAATCGAACATTTCCGTAAATGTTTTACACATGGATTTCATTTGAAAAAAAGTTCCAGAAACATTTCTCAAAAAATGTTTTTTTCATTAGATTGTTTTTACATATATGTTCACATATTGATTTTACATATATGATTTGGCTCCGATTTTTCTGTAATAATATTCGTTATCTATACTGAGAAATCGAATGTCTTTCATACTATTCCGTCAGTTAGAAAATTTGTCACAACAGAAGGTCTAAACAATAGAATATCATATTCTACATAAAGGGTCTTCTTGACAGAAAAAGAAAGTAAAGATCAAGTGTTTCACCAGTCAAGTATGTGTAAGGAAGGCAAGCTGCTTCCAGTTAAAGAGAGGAACTCCTTCAACTAGATCATGAGTTTCCAACCTTTTCAGAGGCCGGTCCAAATTTTTGAAATAAGATTTCCTGCTGGGCCGCACAACCTATTTTGTGTTGGTAATTCAAGGACAAACCAGAAAAATATATTTTTTTTGAAAAAAAGAGGAATAAAACTGAAAAAAAACATACGTATTTATTTATAACGCATGAGAAAATTAATGTTTATAATTTTAGTATAACATCTGTCTTTGTTTCGCAGAACTTAGTTCATTTATGTCGATCTGAATTGAGGTCGTAGCTAGACGCAAATAGTTTTCCAAATACTCATCTATTATTCGGGTTCTCTCTTTGGATTTGATGTGTTTCATACGACTAAAAAGCTATTCACACATGTAAGTATTTCCGACTAGAGGAATCATAGCCAGAACATGTTGGCGAATAGCCGGATATTCTGGCTAGTCTACATATATTTTGTGGAACTCTTCTAATCCAACCTGATGATTTTTTTTCAAATCTGCGGTTAACGGCGTTGCAAATGCTGAAGAAATTAAAGGATGTTTTTGTAAAAAAGTTGAAATTTTTGTTCATGTGACTCAGGGTCGGCGGGCCGCAATTTGTCTCTTGGTGGGCCGCGGGTTGGTCACCTTTTATCTAGATCAGTGTTTCCCAACATTCTTTATGCCTTGCTCCACCAAAGCTTCTAAAAATTTCAAATCCCTCCCTCCAGGTTACATAAGCATAATTTTTAGTTAGTTTGTGCTGCCTTTCAATGAATTGCAAAATAACATTTCTTCAGCTAAAATCGGCATAATCAATGTATCTTACACATGTAAGCACTACAAACTCGCCTCGCTGTCTCTAATGTTGATTCGTCCATTTGCACAGAAAAATTTCTTGTTTTTAATTTTTCAAAAAGCTTTATTTCAACAACTTCGTTGCCATCATCGAGACGCATTTACAGCTGACAGAAACTAACTAGAGC
>JARQZK010000013.1:1072500-1141912 GCA_030704885.1 Cynegetis impunctata | reverse complement strand
TTCCAAATTGCAGAGCTTTATTCGTAGAATATTTATAATCAAAATATAACGCCGGCATCTTAAATAGTAAGCCTAATTGTTATTAATTGCAGGAGGAACTTGAAGCTACCGCTACTAAATAGTTCGATGCGACTAACTTAAATGGTCGAGAAATTCTAGAATTCAGAGCTTATCTTGTTACCTCTGTCAATAATTACTTGCTACTGAATGGTAACATGAAATAAAGGTAATATTTCTATTTAAAGATTACCCTATTGGTTTAGCGGGTTTTTACGACGATATGATTAGAAGGAAATGTACTTCTAATCCTGATCCAACGTATCGGTTTATTTACGAAATCGAACAAATAAAGAACGCACCTGCAAATAAGCTACAGAATATATTTTTAGCATGAATTTTTTGACTAAACGTCTACTATATTACTATATCGGGTTTTCAAACTTATTAAATAGCGTGTTATTGTTAAAAATAGATAAATGAGTGTATATAGGAATGTATATTATATATATATATATATATTATATATATATCTATATATATATATATTATATATATATATATATATATATATATATATATATATATTATATATATATATATAATATATATATATATATATATATATATATATATTATATATATTATATAATATATATATATATATATTTATATATATATATATATATATATATATATATATATATATATATATATATATATATATATATATATATATACCTATATATATATATATATATATATATATATATATATATATATATATATATATATACAGGGACGTAGCCAAGGGGGCTGGCCCCCTCTGGACTTATTTAAACCCCTCTAGAAAAGATACTAGAATTATTACAAATCAAAAATGTTTATATCTGCGTTGAAACATAAAACTAGCCTAGTTACAAACAAATCTACATAATAGTAAAACGTATTTGTTTACGGCATCTTTTAATCCTAAAATAAAATAGCGACAAACTAGCGGCTACTAGCAGGGTTGCCAGATTTTTCAGAGCCGTGTCGCACTTTAGACGCTTATTTGTCGCCCAAAAGCGCAATCGTGGTTGCGACATGTTAACGGGGAAACATTGGTGACAAGTATTTTTGCATATAAAATTCACTTATTCTAGCAGTTATTTCATACGTGTTTTGCTGCTAATTTGTCGCCGAAAATCGCAATCATGCTTTTTTTCGCAACCGCACGAAAAAATAGTTCACCCAATGTTGCCTACTCGTCCAAAAAACAATACCTAATAGGTATTTTCGGGACTTTTTACTTAAATTACTATTACAATCAAAACCATGATTCTGTTACAAATATCGTTATTTTTATATAAACTGTACACAAAACATCATCATCTGCGTCTGTGGTTGAAAATGTGGATTAGTTCTGCTACTGATACATATCAGAATTAAATTCTGCATACATAGCTTTGCAAGGCTCGAATTCTCAAATTTATTGCAAAGTGAGATCTAATAGACACAACTGAATTTAACTAATTAATTAAAATTAATATCCTCTCCACGAATGCATTGGATGACGGTAAGATTAGAAGAATAAATGCAAATGGAGCTAAATCTTTAAACATGAATTGGTAGGCTGCATTTTTTGAATCGATAACCTTCCTCCAAAAAGTAATAGGGTTATCAGGGACTGATTCACCAAACATCTCTCTCCAATCGACATTTAACAAGTTTCTATATTGTATCTCTATGTCAGATATTCTATTGGGAGTTACAAAAGTAAGTGGCAGCTCAGAAAATTTTGGTCTATGGACTGGATTTAAAATGATAGTAGGACTAAAACAGCTTATCTGCCGAAAAACATTTAAATGCGAGGGCATGCGTTTGATTAATTCAAGTAAAAGTATTTCAATAAAATCCACACATTTTCCTTGAATTTCTTCAACCTCTTTGGATGAACTATTATTATCCGTTAATTAATTTTCAAACTCAGAATATTATATTTTACTTAAGTGGAAATAGAAACAACTAAAAACGACTAAGCGCAAACAAGTGATGAACAAGAGAGAGAATATTAACTTGGTTATCTATTTATTAGCTAATTGTTTTATTTATTTGAAGTTTTCTAAGAGAGATTTTTTATTTTCTATTTTTTATTAGAATAAATTTTTTTATTTCTCCAAAATGTTTTTTAATGAATATTCGTTTTCCAGTATACTTTTCTAGGTAAAAAGACAGAAAAAGCTGTATATTCATGTATTTATTTCACGTATATTTATTTTAGTACTACGTAAAAAACAAGCCCCCTCTAGAAAGCAGTGCTGGCAATGGCCCTGTATATATATATATATATATATATATATATATATATATATATATATATATATATATATATATATATATATGTATATATATATATATCAGGGGCGGCTAGTCAAAGAAGGCTAAGCCTCCTCAATAATACGTGTATCACTAATATATTATATTGAATAGTCAGCATTCAGCATATTCATATTAATCTAAATCATTTTATGCACCTACCTTCCTTTCAACCTACATTACATAATATAATTTATTAATTAAGATAGAAGGTATTTACATTTACTGCATTTCATTCATTTCAAGATTTGTGGCAACGCTGCGGAGGCTTAGAAAGGTATATTCTCAACGTTCATTATGCCTGCCACAGAAAAGCAAACAACGGTGCAAATACTCCGAATGAATACTTCATTGCAATAGAAAAGCAAAACACATGTAAATGGCAACACCGATAGGAACCCAGTCTCATACAATGTCGACCAATCACAACTATAGAATTTCGCGTGACATCGAGTGAATTCGTTGGAAAGCATTAATTGAATCGTAGTGTGATCGTAGTTACTAATGGCCGCCGAAAACAGCAGCGTGTTTACTTATATTGCTCGCGTATTGTTTTAAAATGAGTTTGGTTACTGAAGTTAATTTCAAAAATTTCAATGGTGACTTAGTGGAATATTTGTTATCCCATAACTTTCTGCACTAAGTTATGAGGATAAAGTTTTGATAAAAACATTGCGACCTACCCCTGAATTAAACAATTTATATATTATTGTGTACTTGTATTAAAACCGCGGTTTTAATACAAGGAATTATGAGAGACATCCTTGCCTAACCGGATCACAGGTAAAAATAAATTATTTTGTTGGCAGTGTTTACTTTTTACTAGTGAAAATGTCTATTTTCTGTATTTCAAACTACTGATGATACGACTCAATTTAGCCCAAAACGAAAGAAATTCAGTTACGCAGATATGGAGCTTCACTATAAGCAAATATTTTATGAAATTTTGGATACTATTAGGGGTCAAATAGAAATAAGGTTCTCTGATTTGAAAGAACTGCATTTCTTCGACTTACTCAATAAAAATTTGTTAACCGGATTTTCGGCTAATTTTCCAGATAACCTTTTGGAAAATTTATGTCAAAAATACACTTTTTTTGATAAGGTGGCCATAAAAAGTGAACTGTGTGTTGTTTATAATGACAATGAAATTTTGGGGCAAAATGAAAATCATGTGAGGACTATTAAATATCTTTTTGATAATGATTTGAATCAAGATTTACCCCAAGTTTATAAACTCTTATGTCTAATTGTTTCTATCCCGGTGACATCGGCTTCCGTAGAGCGCTCGTTTTCCACTCTTAAGAGAATTAAAACTTATTTACGAAATTCAATGAGCCAGGATCGTTTGAAAAATATTAGTTTGTTGTCTATTGAAAAGGAATTGGTAAAACTTTTGGCGAAAGACAAACAATTTTATGAGGATATTATAGATCATTTTGCTAACGTTAAAGATCGCAGAATCCCGCTAATCTTCAAAAATATAAAATAACTTTTTATTTGCTCTCACCAGCTGTCAACAAATTCGTTAAGTAGGTAGGTAGGCACCTATTTTGTGAAAGAAAAAAAAATTTGATGAATAGATGAATTGATTAATTGGCTGAGAAGTTTTTGTGAATATTGTAAATAGGAGTTGTAGGTCTCAAGGTAGACACTCGAAAGTGAAAACAAATTAATAGCTTAGGGTGCTTGTTTTACTTTGATTTTCTTTAAATTATAAGGCGGTTGACATTGAAATCCTAAAAATTTTCGCCTATGGTGTATTTTTTAACACCTCTTGTAGCCTCCTCTAACCAAAACCTCACGAGCCGCCACTGATATATATATATATATATATTATATAATACATACTATATATATAATATATATATATATATATATTATATTATATATATATATATATATATATATATATATATATATATATATATATATATATATATATATATATATACATATTAAATGAAAATTGGTAATGTATATGTATATATAAATATGCACTTATTTAATCGTGCTAACGAAACAAGTCCGTGAACATAATGAAGTAAAACTAGGATACTTATTCGAAAATTCAAAAATTAATCAAACCCTCTAGCGGAGCTGGATACACGAGTTGACAAAGCATCGCATATTCCCACCTACCTTGACGGTAAATGTTTGAAATGTTAAGATAGTCATCACAATCGATGGAAAACAATAGACAGCTGTTTCGCCCTCGTTTGGGACTCAGTATTATCCATCCATCTACCGTACATGACAACCATCAAAACATTTCCAAACTTTCTTGCATTTTCCCCTGCGCAACACCATGGCATATAAATATGTCACCATTCAGGAACAAAGGAACCACGCCCTCAAGATAGGTGGAAAAGTACGGCACAACTCGTATGTCCTGACACCAGAAGGTGGTTACCCTCTTTGGAGGGCAAGAGTAAGATAGCTACATTATATCGTTGTATACACCAACGCAGTAACATAAATGTGAATATATATTCACGTGTGTGTGTGTAGAAATTCACCTTCAAAAATACTCCTCCCAGACCTGATCTGGGCATCTTCAAGGAGTCCATTTTGCGCCATGTTTTATCATCCACATTAAAACCTTCTACTATATCCAAAGATTGCCTCAAATAACCACCAGCTACATAAATTACTCTTGGAATATTTGGCGACCTTTCTTTGTCTTTTGTACGTTTGTGTAATGTTAAATCCTGCAATACTACGAATATTATACAAAATAAAAGAAAAGCTATTTATACCCTACCCTGAATATGCTTATTAGATATTCCTTACAAGCCGGTGCCTTATTAATGCATTCACAGTTTTTTATCTGGTCCTTCAAAAACTTTGGTGTTAAGAATTGGCATCTAACAACACTCAGAATATTCTCCATCTCACTATATCTTCTTGGATCATATTGAATCCATTTCAAAACTGCATTATATACATCTTTTTCCTCTTGAACATTCAACTCGTCTTTCTTAATCAGACTTATTAGTTCTGTAGACTGAAGTTGGAAAAACTCTTCTTCTTGTGACACCTACTGAATAAAGTAATGAAAAAAGGACGATAAAATTATTGCAAAACAAACCTCACGAAAATGTCTCTCGATATACTGATTTGCTTTTCGGAAAAGACCTAAACATCCGTGGCTTTCCGCAAATGAAGCAATGCCTATTGCATTACTTGGATCCAACTGATTTTCCAGAAATTCGCAGCAAGCGTCTATGACATTCGTAACCTTAAAGATGTAAAGCATTAAAATAATATAGAAACAACAAATCACAGAATATTTTTCACGAATCTAAACTTCACTTAACCTAGAGCAGAGTGAAATACAAATAGTGATATATAAAGCAATAGTGTCCCAACATCTTTTCACGAAAATTAAATTATTAATTATGTTTTTCAGCACTATGAATAACTCCTAAAAGGATATTTTCCAAACTGTGATACTAATGTGTGCAATAAAGAAAAATCTGACATTGAGTTCACCCTGTAAATGAGATCCTTCAGGGTTATAACAGATAATCCGATAATCTAATGGAACTTCCAGTTCTTTTCATTCATTCCAACACGTAAGTTGTTTAATTTGACAAATTTAAAATAAGTAACCCTAATTTAACAAATATTTCTAAAATTAATTCCAGAAACGTTGACTAAAAAGTTTGATTATTGAATCATATACTCGGGATTCATATTCTGAAGCTGAACAAAGTTTTGTAGCAGAAAAAAGTATTTTGTTTTAAGGAAGCAACCTCAAAACGCCTGTTTTTGAAAGTTTTTTGGGTAGGAGATACGCCAATCGTTTGAAAGAACCAACGCCGAGATTGAAACTATCCATCCCTTTTTGCATAGTTGTCTCTCTAAAAATATATATTAATTATTTCAGCAACAGTATTGATTCCTATTGTAAAACCCCAAAACAAATTTTTGCAATTTTACATACGACGTTTTGTATCTGGAGTTTTTCATCTTGTTGAATAATGATATTCAATATTCACTCACCTGCAGCATTGACGCAGCAGGTAACAGCTGACAAACAATATTTTCGGTAATTTTCATTTTCCCAGTATAAATAAAATGTATTAGTATTTTCATTGCAGTGGCGGACACTCCTTCCAGCTTTATATTTTTTTTATCGCATTCTTTGAGACCCCCCGTGAACATTGCTTTGAAATAAGGACTAGCAGCAGCCAAAACAACCTTGTGTGCGTAAAAAATTTCACTTCCTACTTCTAGAACCACGTCCGTCAGCATACGATGAAATCTCATCAGTTCCATGGCCTGAAATGAAAAACAAAAATTATTCTCAAGAAATTTATGTTTTCAAACCAACTTCGAAGATTGACCAGAATTTCTTCATTTGTAAAAAATTGATTTATTTTTTCACGAGATTGCTAATTGCTACACCGTTTGGCCAATCCTCGCCAAACTTGGCACTCTAAATGTTTTTTTATGAGAAAGGTTTTTATGTTGTCTATTTTACTTCAATTCGACCCCGTAGATGGCAACGATGTACAAAATGAACATGGAAAATCTAATTTCTTTTCCATTTAACTAGACTGAGCCAAAGCAAGGCGTGGCCGTGTAGCTAGCATATATATATATATATATATATATATATATATATATATATATATATATATATATATATATATATATATATATATATATATATATATATATATATATATATATAATATATATATATATATATATATATATATATATATATATATATATATATATATATATATATATATATATATATATATATATATATATATATATATATATATATATATATATATATATATATATATATATATATATATATATATATATATATATATATATATATATATAATATATATATATATATATATATATATATATATATATATATATACAGTGCAACCTCGATATAACGAATCGGTAGGGAACAAGTAAATATTCGTTATATCAACTAATTCGTGAAACTGAAGTTTGTTATATTGAGGCTAGGTCTGAAATTTGTTATAAAGAGGTAAAAAAATTGTTTTATTCACCTCAACATCACTTACTAATTTTTTTATAGCGTACAACTTCTACTAATAAATGGTAACACATTTTTATCAAATTACTGTATGTATTTTCTATTTAAAAACAATTAGGTAGGTAATGTAAAATTGTAATAATAAAGTAGGTATCTAGGTGGGTACATACATTATGTAGGTAATTTGATGTTAATTTCAAATATTCGTACAACAAAACTCACGAATTAATCTTCTACTACCTAGTACCTATCTCTAATTTTTTCGTCGTAGGATTTTCGTTAACATAATTAATGATGTTTCGCTTTTATGCGACTTATAAGGAACACTTTCTACGTTTCTGAGCCATTGCGACTTGAATCTTTAACAATAGTGATGAGCAGCAGTGTTAACATTACTTTCCATCAAACAACAATGATTGTTTCACGAGAAAAAACGTGTCGAAACCTGTCCCGACATGAATTACATACTATGAGTTTAAGGGTCATATTGTTATATATTGTTGGGAACGTTATATAAAAGTTTTGGGTTGACAAAATTCGTTAATCAGAGGTATTTTCATTTTTTTGATAGTTGAAAATTCGTTTTAAAGAGGTTGTTCGCAAACAATGTTCGCAATGTAAAGGTAGGTATTTTTTACATTGACTCTTATGGACAAATCAAGGGGATTACGAAGAATTCGTTAAATCGAGGTCTTTATACTGAGGTAAGTTATATCGAGGTTGCAATGTATATATATATATATATATATATATATATATATATATATATATATATATATATATATATATATATATATATATATATATATATATATACTAGCTGACCCAGCAAACGTTGTTCTGCCATATAAATTATTTTTATATATCTATCTAACAATCTATCTATCATTATATCTATCTTACCCGCAAAAGTTGTTTATATTATTAAAATGGCTATTAAATAATATGGGTTGTTCATAAAAGGGTGAAAATTAAGTTGTATATATTTTTTAATGCAACATCATATTTATGAAAATTTATAAAAATGTTTGGGGTGGACCACCCTAGTCACTTAGGGTATGAAAAATATATTACGACCTATTCTCAGACCGACTATTGTTATTTTGGATTGCCATCTGGCAACCCAACTTGGATACAATAAAAGAAATGAAAATCGCGATGAAAAAATAGGGGTTGATCGTAGAAGGGTAAAAAATTGAGAGTAATATGAATTTTTTTATTCTAAGTCTTGACAAAATAAAAACAAAAATCTTGCCAAAAATATTAAAGTTTATAATCAACAAATAAAAAATGGGGGTTGATCGTAGAGGTGTGACAATTTAGGGTTGTATGTATTTTTGAATGTTGTATCATAAAAAAAAATAGAACAAAGAATTTTGTCTGAAAAATAAAATTAAAAAATTAAGGATTGGACCTCCCTTAACATTTAGGGGGATGAAAAATAGATTTTGTCGGATTCTCAGATCTAACCGATATGCACACAAAATTTCATGAGAATCGATCGAGCCATTTCGGAGGAGTTCAACTTCTAACACCGTGACACGAGAATTTTATATATTAGAAGATATAGAATTTGATGAAACATTTGTTTGGTAGTAACCAATTTTTCATCTTCTAATCGTGAATCATTATTTGAATGATTTACGATTATCATTATTTGAGAACAGCGAATGTTTCGACAATGTCACTCACCTTAACGGCTTCTTTCAAATATTCTATCATTTGTACCTCTAGATTTGCATTTTCGCACTGCCTGGAAGCACACTGGACTAAAAATTTATCCTCTTCGTCCATTGTCAACCTGAAACAATAATTTGTCTTCAACAAACTTCAAATTTCAAAATTTTTTTCCACATTTTGGAGTATTGTCTACAACAAAAAATTGCAATTGCCTAAGTTACTCTCTTACGTTGTAAGTAATAAGAGGATTATGTTATGTGGTAAGTTGAAACAATAATGGACTATTACTTTCAATTTATGATCAATATCTAATTAATAAATTTAAAAAGGTCTCAAAAGATAGTTAACAACCATCGAAGAATGTGTAATCATCGAATGTTATAATGTGGAACTAGCACGAAATGTACTCATGTACTTAGAGTCTTATGCAAGATCAGTTTCGACTGAATACGATCCTATTGTGAATAAATCTTTTTATATGAAAAATGAGAGTTTATAGTTCTTACATAATAAAATTTATTATTATTATGTTCCATGAGTTGAAGGGTATATATATATATATATATATATATATATATATATATATATATATATATATATATATATATATATATATATATATATATATATATGGGGGTACTCACGCTCATCATCATCTTCACTCTGATTGGGTGTGACATGGCGACCACTGAGAAGTGGTTTCCATGCTGATGGGAGTCTGTGACTGTCATCTCTGGTGAACAATTTCGACGTTTTTCTATTTCTACAGCTTCACGGAAAATTCGGGATTTGAAAGATCGGACGGGAGCATAGTTCTTTTATTGGGGAAATCGATAATGTGGCCTGTTTGGGTGTGATGTTGGGAAAGGGCGTTGGTGATATCTGAGTGTCTTACTGAAAGTGAATGTTCTTTGGCACGGACCTGAATTCGTCGGTTCGTTTGTCCTATATAAGAACGAGGACAATTGGAACAGGGAATTTCATAAACACCGTGATTTTCGTTAGGAATTTTATCCTTGACGGATCTGACCAGATGGGAGAGTTTTTGTTGAGTGGTGAATATTGTTTTGATGTTTGTGTTTTTGAGAGATCTTGCGATCTTATCTGTTACTCCTTTGATGTAAGGAAGAAATAATTTAGGTGTAGATTCTTGTTCAGTGGGATTGGAAGGAGGTAGAGGTGAGGTGATGTTTGTGTGTTTGCGTATGTTCTTGATGATTTGATATGTGTTGTAACCGTTCTGTAATAATATATGTTTTAGAGTATTGAGTTCTGATTCACGGTGTTCGTCGTCAGATAGTCGAATGGAGCGGTAGACTAGGGTATTAACTACAGAGTTAAGTTGAGAAGGATGGTGATGAGACTGGGCGTTCAGATAACGGTTTGTATGGGTGGGTTTACGATAAACTGAATAGGAGAAGCCTTGGGATGGAAGTTTTTTGACCATGACATCGAGGAATGGCAGAGACCCATCGTTTTCCACTGCCATTGTGAATTGGATACTTGGATGTATGCCATTCAAATTATTCAAGTGGAGCAACGAGTCTCCGCCATGGGGCCAGATCGCAAAGACATCGTCTACATAACGTAGCCAGCATGATGGTTTAAGGTCGAATGACGAGAGAGCTTGGGTTTCGAAATGTTCCATGAAAATGTTGGCTATGACGGGGGAGAGAGGGGATCCCATTGGGGCTCCCTTAATTTGTCTGAAGAAATTGCCTTGAAAGATGAAGTAAGTGTTGGCCATGCAGTGTTTGATCAGAGATAGGTTGTCTGGGGATATTTGATGTTTCTTGTCTAGGATGGAAAGTGTTTCTTCAATGGGGATATTTGTAAATAAGGAGACAATATCAAAACTAACAAGGAGATCAGTTGGGGTAATATCAATACTTTTGAGGAGTTCTATGAAGTGAAAAGAGTTTTTGACGTATGACTGGGTTTGTTCGGCAAGGGGTTGAAGGGTTTTGGCGAGATATTTCGCAAGAGGATGTGTTGGACAATTGTAAGCGCTGACAATGGGTCGAAGTGGAATATTAGGCTTGGGAACTTTGGGTAGACCATAAATTCGAGGGGTTCTTGAAGATTTTTCTCTTGGGATTAGAGACTTTTTTATGTCAGGTGGGAGATTCGATTGGTTGATACAAGATTTTGTGGTTTTCTCCAGGTATGTTGTCGGGTCATGAGGGATACGCTTATAGTCGGGGGTGTCTAGAAGATTGGACATTTTATCGAGGTAAGAAGTGTTGAGAATGACAGTGGCATTGCCTTTATCGGCTGGGAGGACGACTAGATTTTGGTTATTGTAAAGTTCTCCAAAATCTAGTCGTCCTCCCGTGGAGTAGGCAGATTGAGGCCACGATTCTGAATTATTCCCTTCTAATTCTCCTGAAGATGGCTTCGCAAAAGGAGCCGAAACGTCGAGATTTTTCAAATCTTTTACGCGGTTCATTCCGTGAACCAAGTTTTTCATATATATATATATATATATATATATATATATATATATATTATATATATATATATATATGATATATATATATTTAATATATTTAAATTTTTAATATAATATATATATATATATATATATATATATATATATATATATATATATATATATATATATATTCATTCGAATTGTTATTGCCTGTGAACTATTTCTAATCTCTTGATAATTATTAGCAACAGGCTTGTTGAATCTCAAAAAACTCGATTTTATTAAAAAGTTGACGTTTCGTCACGACATTCGTGGCTTTATCAAAACTTTTGAAAAAATTGAAATTTCTTTGACATTTATTGATTTGAAAAAATTTGAATAGAAAAAGACTACTATGTTTCACTAAAATTTTTCGGCTGTGGCCGTTCTTTATTATTTATTACGTGCTATTCAGTCCAATATTAACATTCAAATCTGTTATTATTAGATGGTAAGGGAAACCACAGAAACCTTTACCCACGTAATGTTCGAAATAGGTTCAAATTATTTTGATTTTGAAAAGTCAAAGAATAGGGTACTATTTATCTTGTTTTCAAAAATTTCTCATTGCTTGTTTTTTAATTCCACGGAGAAAAACGAAATTCGATATCTCAATGGCATTACAATAGAAGTTTTGGACGACCGCCATTTGGAAACGGAGCTGCAAAATCACATAAAAATAAACATTAATGTCTTTTTAAAGACAACAATCAAATATTTTAAACCTATTTTGTACATTACGTGGGTGAAGGTTTCTGTGGTTCCCTTCCCATCTAATATCGACAGACCTGTCTGTTGATATTGGACTAAATAGCACGTAATTAATAACTGAAGACGGCCACAGCCGCAATGAGAAATTTTTGAAAACAAGATAAATAGTACCCTATTCTTTGACTTTTCAAATCAAAATAATTTGAACCTATTTCGAACATTACGTGGGTAAAGGTTTCTGTGGTTTCCCTTACCATCTAATAATAACAGATTTGAATGTTAATATTGAACTGAATAGCACGTAATAAATAACAAAGAACGGCCACAGCCGAAAAATTTTAGTGAAACATAGTAGTCTTTTTCTATTCAAAATTTTTCAAATCAATAAATGTCAAAGAAATTTCAATTTTTTCAAAAGTTTTGATAAAGCCACGAATGTCGTGGCGAAACGTCAACTTTTTAATAAAATCGAGTTTTTTAGATTCAACAAGCCTGTTATTGCTAATAATTATCAAGAGATTATATATATATATATATATATATATATATATATATATATATATATATATATATATATATATATACAGTGCGGAAAAAAAGTATGGACTTTTTTTCCGCACTGGTAGCCTTCAGGTTCTATGGAAAACTCTCGAACAGGTCGATTTAGTTTTTCTGTTTCCTACACTTTGACCAAATTATTTTGTTATTTTAATGACATCTGTCAAAAATATGACGTCATCGACATTTTTCTCAAATGACAGTATATAACATGCGATACATCGTTTGAAAGCTCTTGCTTCACTTAGTACGTTCCCAAATTTTTATGTGATTCTGCAGCTCCGTTTCAAAATGGCGGCCGTCCAAAACTTCTATTGTAGTATTGAGATATCGAATTTCGGTTTTCTCCATGGAATTAAAAAACAAGCTCAGGCCAAGAATTTTAATGAAAGGACAGGAATTGAATGATGAAGCCTTAGTACTGTCTGAGTATGATGATTGATTGTTTTTTTCTGATAAATCGAGAAAGAGTTATTCTTTTACTGGGAGTCAATTAAAAATAATTTTCACAATTTTACCACCGCCATTTTGAAACGAAGCTACAGAATCGCATAAAAATGTGAAGTGAAGCAAGATCTTTCAAATTATGTATTGCATGCTATATACTGTCATTTAAGAAAAATGTCGATGACGTCATATTTTTGACAGATGTCATTAAAAGAACAAAATAATTTGGTCAAAACGTAGGAAACAGAAAAACTAAATCGACCTGTCCGAGCGTTTTCCATAAATCCTGAAGGCTACCAAATTATTAGGGTAAGTCCATACTTTTTTTCCACACTGTATATATATATATATATATATATATATATATATATATTATATATATATATATATATATATATATATATATATATATATATATATATATATTTATATTATAATTATATATATATATATATAAATAAATATATATATATATATATATATATATATAGATAGATATTTATTCATATTAAATTTCAAGAATTTTACACTTGAGGGGTCTAGAACCAAAGGCGGCAATCTCCATTTTCAAGGGATAACGGTAAAAATCTGTTTATAGGTTCCTGGAATGGTTTAGGATTGATTTATTTACTTTTATTTAATTATTAGTGTTAAAAAACTATACTGACTTTTAAGAAATCAAAGAATGCTTCATGGTTTTTTCAAAAAACTATTAAAAAAAATGGAGATTGCCGCTTTTGCTTCTCACTTTGGGAGATTCCCACGTTTGATTCTAAATATGTATGCCGTTAGCTAAGACAAAATACCAGAGGGTTGTTTAAGCAATAACAAAATACAGAAGGTTTGTTTTCATTATATTAACAGATAGCATTATCAGGCGTGGATCCAGGACCGACTTTTGGGGGGGGGGAACTTTTAGATATTCAAAAGCCAAAAGGTACTGGTATTTTGGGCAATGGTAAATCGAGTAGCTCCCAAAGACTTGTTCGATAAGGTCATAGGATGAAAATATATTTCTGCAATCTCTTACTATGACGTCATTAGTTTTGAAATTAAAATTGAAGTCTCCCAAGACCATGACTTTCGAGTTATAATTAAGTATTTCCTCCAAAAGTGCATCTAATCTACTCAGATAAAGTTCGCTGTTACCACACGGGGAACGATATGTACAGACTATAACAATCCCATTTCTTAAAATTTGGCCACATGCGAATTCGCAATCAATATCAACACATAGATCTTCAACATCTATTGGCTTTACGCTTATGTCATTCCTAGCACAAATGCTCACTCCTCCATGTATATGTGATTTTCTTGCATAGCCTGATATGAGCTTAAAGCTCGGTAGGGTTATGGCTTCATCTTGTTGAAGCCAGGTCTCAGAAAGAGCAAGAATGTGTATATCATGCTTAAGTACATACAGCTCTAGTATGTTTACTTTATTTCTTAAACACTGTATATTAATATAGATGTTCAGAGTATCCTGAATCTTATTTTTTGTTAGACTTAGCCCTTCCCGTACACACAAGTTATCAATGACACAAGTTATCAATGACACAGGTACCTCTCGTGGGAACTGCAACATGGGTCATTTCAGCCAAGAGGTTTAAGTTTACATTAGACATTTTGTATGTGTTTTTTTATGTAGTAGTTTATTCAACTGATCAACACAATTTCCAATGGAACGTACATTTTGATGTATCAAACTCATCACACTAGTGTCCGTTGTTTTTCGTTCACCACGCTCCGACTGTTCTTCAATTTTCATAAAAAAAATTTCTTCTTCAGAGTGTATGGAAAATTAAATCTCCGAATGCAAACTCCAACAGGCCAGTAATTTTCGTCATCCAATTTGTCTTTCAATCTAAATAGAACCCCTAATTTGAATCTAGAGAAATCCCCATGCGTTTGTAACTTTTCAATGACGAATCCTTAAGAGTTTTCCTCTTCTTTTAAATAATCACGTATCATCTCAACTGTAGCCTATGTATTCTTTATTCTAACCAAATAAAACCAAGCCATTTTTTCCTGCGCAAAGCCAACAAGTAGCCCATTTGATCGGTCTTTTGTAGCTTTTCCAATTTTTGTTCAATTTTTTTCTTTCTTCTCACAACTTCAGTAAAACCTTCATTATTTACAATACGGTTTAAATCATTTGTTTGATCAATTTGTATTGTATTTCGAAACTCGAGATTCAAAACATCATTCATTATTACTCGTTGTATTTTCTCCATATCTTTCACTTCGGAAACTGAGGCCTTTACATCCGTTTTGTTGGAACTGGTACCATCAAGGTGAGGTTATCCGTTTTCTTTTTGATAGAGTCAGTTCTTTGTTCTTCAGTTCTATCAGTTATATTTTGACCTTCATCTGTCAGCATACCTATTTCAGTTTTGCTTCATTTCATTTTTTGTAACACAAACATTCGATATAAGTTTCCTTAAACTGTTCAGTTCTTTTTTTATGTCGCTAAACTTCTTTTCTGCTTTATCTTTTCTAACATAGTCATCTGAATGGTGCATTTGGTCCACTGTAATGGATGCTGTTTTGTTCCTTAGGAAACAGTTTTCCTGTATAAGTTTTTGATATTCTTGAGTAATCTTATTCGCGTGTATTTTGTCTTGCTCTAGCTTATTTTCGAGAATCTCATTTGTTTGTTGCAGAGTTGTATTAATCTGTGATAATTTCTTGTTTTCTTTAATTAATTTTTCATTTTTTTCTGACAGAATCTTTTTGTCCTCAATTATCATATCAAGGTTTGCTCCAGGGTTTGCTATTTTAGTCTCTAAAGTAGAGATATTTTCTTGCAGATTCTCAACTTATTTTTTAAGAATCATATTTTCTCTTTCTTTCAGAGAGTCTGTTGCTTCCTCT
Organism: Cynegetis impunctata; assembly: GCA_030704885.1. NCBI lineage: Eukaryota > Metazoa > Arthropoda > Insecta > Coleoptera > Coccinellidae > Cynegetis > Cynegetis impunctata. Next base: position 1,125,776 of record JARQZK010000013.1, on the reverse strand, counting down.
TATTTTAGTGTATTTATTTCTTGTTTTTGTTTTCTGTTTATTTCCATATATTTGAAATGCCTTGTACACAAGTGGTGCAAAGTATTTTTAATCTCCGATCTTTAAGGGGGATACATCTCTCTTCTGTCGCAGTGAATTTATTACACGCCGTACAATTTATAACAGAGCAGCTATCGCATTGAAAATGTGTCTGCTTGTCTTCTTTGTTGTTACAACTTGCGCAAAGTATAACTTGAAATTAATATTTGGACACGTTATGTGACACGCCACTGGACTGGATAATGATATGAAGTCCGATGCGTATCACACACGCGTTTTCAATGTTTATTTTAATACGAATATCTGATTATCTTTACAGATAAAAAAGATTTTTTATTCGGAATGAAAATTTACCGTATTATGGGATTTAAAATAGTTCGTTGATTTCACCTGTTTTACTAAATAGACTCTAAAAAGTATTTGCACTTGGTTAAGTTCACTTTCTCCATCTCCACTACATTTTCATTCTGAACTCGATATTTTTCACTCTCTAAAAACATACTATAAGAGGAAATTTACGCAGAAATTCTAATAACACATGTTTTTTTTTAAACAACGTTTGCCGGGTCAAATAGATTGATAGATAGATATAATAATAGATAGATTGTTAAATAGATAGATAGATAGTTAGATAGAAAGAGATACATCGGAAAATAGATGAATAGATAGAAAGATAAAAATAAATAATATGGCAGAACAACGTTTGCCGGGTCAGATAGATTGATAAATATGTAGATAGATAGAAAAATAGTTAGATATATATAGATACATTGGCAGATAGATGCATAGATAGATAAATAGTATATTATTTCATAAGGATGAAAAGTCACTTCTACTCCGAATGAAATATGTTATTTTATTTTCAAACGTTTTGAAATTCATAAAAATCTGACTATCCATTTTTGGATTGATTCACATTTACGCACATAATTCTATCCACTTACGATCGTTATGAATTATGGAACATTTGCCCAGTTACGGTTGCCACCCAAAATTGATTCTGACAGATATAAAGTAAAATAATTGATAGTTATTATTCGCAACAATGACGTTTGAATTGGAGAATTTTTTGTTCATGGTTACCAATTCATCTTTTGCATAGAAACACTTTTCCTGCCGCCGGCCGGAAAAGTGTTACATAGCAACACTTCTCCTCCTTGGCGGAGAAATAGAACTTTTCGATGATCATGTCAATCGAGAAATGACGTTATTATTGCACGTTTGAAAATAAAATAATTTATATAGCAGAACAACGTTTGCTGGGTCAGCTAGTATATATATATATATATATATATATATATATATATATATATATCTATATATATATATATATATATATATATATATATATATATATATGGGTCATTCCACAAAAATAGGACCACTCTTAGTCCGCACCACATTTAACTTAGTATAATTAATAATATTTTATTCCAAAACTGTTGATTATCAGCTCGCAATATGTTTTATTCAGCACCCATATATTATTAAAAAAATGTATTTAAAAACAATATAATATCCCTTATTATGTCCCCAAATTGTCCCCTTATCATGTCCCCAATTAAAAGTCCCTAGCCATGTCCGCACTCCGAAAGTCTGTATTTGGAGTCCCATATTTATAGAAACATCAACTTTATACTTTATTTTAGCTAACAATTATCTATATTATTGTACACACACCAAATTACAATAATATTTTGTGGTTTCGAAAAATAATAATAAGATTTTCCAAAGTTGAAAAAGTGTCCAAGGTTTCAATCGTCAGGCCCTAGCTACGCACGGAATTTAAAATTTCGCGCCATAATATGAATGAAGAGTGAATGACATCTATTTGATTTTAAAGTACGACACGAAGGTATACACAGACCATACTCGCTTTGCGGCAGCCACTTTGTGATTTATTGCAACGCGGCAGGTGTCGCGGTAACAAGTGTTCGATCCAGTCACTCCGTCATCTCCCTCGGTGAGTAGTTTTATTGTTTATAATAGGTAATTGTTGTTGATTAAATAATATTTTGTTTGATTTTTGGACCTTGTTTGGTACATCGTATTAATACATCTTTTAATAGAAATTAATCTGCATTTGTGTTAAGTTTTACTACAAAATCATCAGTCCCTGAACCATCAGGCCCTAGCTCTTGATGGTGCTAGGACTGACGGATATAGTTAGGGACTGACGTTTATTATACTGTGACAATAACAAACAACTAAATACATTAACTTATCCAGGAATGCCTACGCTTAAAGTGTTACACTTCATCAAATTATATTAGGGGGCGAAAATGTCATTTAGGGTAATGTAATATGAATAAATGGAAAATTATTGATTGAAAATGCTAAAACCTACATTTAACGATTGCCTTTTTTATTTGGAACTGGCCAATTTATAGACTAAAATTAAGTTGTTTGCGGTGTTGGCCAGAATATCTAATTATTAAGTATTATTTGTCCGTTTTGCAGCAACATGCCGCCTAAAAAGAAGCCGAAATTGTCGAAAGAGGAAATAGCAATTAAAAAATCCGCCCCCGCAAAGCACGTTTAGAAAAATCAAAAGCGATCCAGATTTGTTGGCAGAATATAAAGAGAAAGAAAGACTGAAATATCTAAAAAAGAATGAGAAGGGCAACGCAAGCCTGTTCAGGATATGACCCCACGTGAGCAGAGAAAAATGAGGAAAAAATGGAAGAAGTATTCAACTGATTATAGAAAGAAGCAAACAATTAGAAAAGTTTGTGAAAATTATGTTGCTCAGAATACGCCTCCTACATCTGAAAATGAATTGGTTGAAGAAAATTTAGCTTCCAGAATCGCAGATCAATAATAACAATAACGAAAACCTTATAGAAGTTGAAAAGCTAAACGAAAGAAGCCTACATCAACGGAAGATAAGAAATATAGAGTTGCAGGAAAAATGTACTATTATTTCCGATTTGAAAAAGAAGCTTAATACTAAAAGAATGAAATATAGTAGGCTGAAACAAAAAATTGAGAAATCGAAGAAATTACTCACACCTAAAAGTAAATAGAACAAATGGCAGAAGATCCTAATAAAAGGAAAGAACCATTGGTAAAAAGGCATTATTTGGCGAAATAAAGCAGGATCAAATTACAGAAAATATCTCAGAAGCTAAAACTCATTAAGATAAATGTAACTCTAAACAGCTATTGGCTGATCCTAATGTTGAGAAATATAAACTTTGGCGACACGGTAGTAGCTCTAGTTTGTATAACAAGTTGAGGCGCAAGTTCTAAAAAAAATTATAAAACTAAGAAGAACGTAGTTTTCCAAATGATTCACAGATTCTATGAAGATGATGGTAATAGTCGAGCTGCAGCAGGAAGAAAGGAGTGTATTATTACTCGCAATAAAAATAAAAAACAGAAACGCTATTTGCTAGACACTTTAAAAAATGTACACCAAAAGTTTCTTCAAACAAACAACTTTACAATTGGCTATTCACTGTTTTGTCGATTGCGTCAATTTTGGGTAGTCTCCCCTAAACTGACAGACCGTGATACTTGTGCCTGCATTATACATGAAAATATCAATCTAAAATTATCTGCTTTAAAAAAAATCTACGATTCTTGGATTTGACAATTATCAAACAGGTTTACAGATACTTTGGCTGTAATCGATATTCAGAAAAATGTTTATTGAGACAGTGCGAATACTGCCTCTACTAAAGTGTTACCGTATGCTGAATTTGATAACAGTAAAACAGATATTTTAGTAAATCAGTGGGTACATGGAAACCAACTGATGTACTTTACGATATGTGATTGAAAAAATGTCGATGCCCTCTTTGATTGTCGAAGGTGATAGAGTGTTTTACAACTTTAAAAAAACTATAAATGTTTTGAAAAGTAAGATATTTTTTTTCGATATTGTAAGGTTACTGAAATGTAATTGTTGTAAATGAATGTTACTGAATAATGATTCAGTGAAACTGTTGAGTACAAAATTTAATACTAAGAATGGATAAGATTTTGTTTGCCTATAATAAGTTAGAATGTTGATTTTGTTAATTGTTTCAGGATTAGGCCTTTTGTTTCTACTTTATACTGTTATGTAAAGAAGTATTTTAAAATATTATATTCTACCTCAATTACTTATTAGTACTTTAAAAATAAGCGATTAAACTTAGTAGTAAAATTGTAGATTGTAAAAGAATTCGATTTTATGTGCCTTTAATGAATAATAATAAGAAAAAAAAGCATTATTAATTTTATTTTCGGTAAAAAATAAGCTACGTAGTTTTTTGTGATTGTCTAAATACCCAATAACCAAAAAGTGACACACTTAGCAAATAGCTTAAGGTTGTGCTATAATTTAATTGGAAGAATTTCACCACATCGATTATTATTATTGTTAAGAAGTGGTAACAAGCTATATTTTTAGCCTTACATGATTAGTTTCAAAATATTTTACAAATAAATATAATGTCAATGCATAGCTAACTTGTTTAATCACAATATTATTATTGTTTATCAGTTCCTAACAATACATATCAGTCCCTAAATGCCCAATCATCAGTCCCTAATCAGAGCCGTCAGTCCCTAGACGCCTGTATTTGCAAAACTCTAAATTACTACTGAAATAAAACATAAAAGGACTGGCCCTTTTAGATATAACGTAATTAATTGATTGTCTATAAGATTCACTAATTAATTATCCAAAAGCTACTTAAATAACTTAAGGACAATTCGACTTCAAAAGTATCCCAATTTTTGTGGAATGACCCATATATACATACATACATTATGTACATTTATATTTATCTGAAAGCAAAAATTTTTGTGAAGATAATAAAAATTCCTTCAAAATTATATGCCATTTGGCCCCCATTGCCATACAAGATTCTTGAAGGGTTTCTAACCCCGGTTTTGAAGAAGACTCTATATCCAGCAATTACGATAAAAAGATTTCCCTCTATAAAGAAAAATTGAGTCGGGGGTTTTCAGAAAAACCCCTACCATTAAAAATAATCCAGGTCTACTTTTGTAAATTAGTTACCTACCCAGTAAACATATTAAAAAATGGTTTACAAAAACAATTTGCACATTTATTATTTCAGAATTTCAAAACACAAACGTAGCTTTGTTAATCAAAAGTCGGATTCACATTATGCAAACCATTTAAGTAATCCAAAAAAGTCACATAGTCAATTTTGACTGGAAAATATTAAATGCAGAGAGTAAGGGAATTAAACTCAATTTTCTAGAATCCTTACAGATAAGTTAATGTCCCTTCTGAATCTTTTCAAAATTACCGACCTACCCGACTAGCAGTTTTGAATGACTTTTTCCTATTTCACTAATTATTTGTAACCATCTTTCTCTTTACCCTTTCTACATACTTTATCATCTAATTATTTCTTGTTTTCGATATAACGGAGAAATAAATTTAGTTTGCATTTAGCATCTGAAGAAGGTGAAGCTTCACCGAAACGTGCGTCATACGTATTTTATTTAATAAATGTGTAAATTGTTTTTATAAACCATTATTTTAATATGCATAATATACATATTCATTCATAAAAGTGAAATGACAGTTGATATTCTGAATGTTAAATATCAACAGCCGAATGTTATGTCATCGACAACATGCTGAAGTCAGTGGCGTAGATAGGGGGGGGGGGAATTAAGGGGATCAATCTCCCCCCATGAGGCTACAAACATTATAGTAGAATTGAATAAAAGTCTCGTATCTGCGTATTTAAGTATACATGAAATTTACTAAGCACTAGCACCTCTTTTGATATTATGTATGTGCAATTATATAAAAATCATCTAGATATGTTTTCGTGACGGCTGTGCAATTTCCGCGCTTCGAACAGGCCGACCAATCAGGAGCCACGAAATGATCGCTCGCTATAATTATGGACAGATTGAGCACATGTAAAGTAAATATCTACTCATAATTTTAACATAAAAGTAAATCAAGAAATTGAATCGTTTTTCTAATTTTGGGTAGAGTAACTAGTAGTTTTGAGTATATTTTATTCAATGGTTAATTAGTAGTTTAATCGGTCACTATGAGCAAAAAAAGTTGTTTAAAAATGGCTCTAATGGAAAATTTTTATTTCGAAAGGAAGAAGTCCACCAAAATATCCTCGCACTTCTTCTCTTTCTAAATTGTATACTGTACCTACTATTAAAAAAAAACTGCTCGATATTTTGTTTAATAGTTTAGTATTATATCTAAAGCACGAGCAGCTTCGTTCAATAGTATAGGTAGTATAAAATTTAAAAAGAGAAGTGCGAGGAGGTTTTGGTTGACTTCTTCCTTCGCAAATAAAATTTTACATTTCACATACGTTTTTTGGTCCTAGTGACCTAGTAATTAAATTCCTGTTTACATTCGAGGACCGTGACTTCTGCTCATAGAAGATTTTCAATAAATATTTATTATTTCGAATATTTTTTGAGGTAGAGTAGGTATCAAAATATGACTAACTCTTGGATTTGATTGTCAATTTAATTACCTCATAATATTTTGAAGTAAATAAAAATTATTGAGTTAGTGAAAGTTTTCTTGTGATGGCGTTCAATCCATTTCTGGACTTATACATCATGGATCTTGGAGAAAGATTTACTAATCATGAGAATATAGTCTAGTCAACAAGTGCTTTTTTTATACAACTTTTTCATCAGTCTCTGAAGAATATGAACAAGATGTCATTCGATTCGGAAGAGCATGTAGATATTTTTTGAAAAAAGTAAAGTTTCGTTTAAGAAAATTGTAAAAGTTATAATCAATTTTATGAAAGAAAAAATTATCTCAAAAACTAATTGATATTATTGATATACAAAAAGAAGAGAATATTACCTAAAAGGAAGTCTCCTGGAACTGTAGGATTAATATTTATAATTTTCTCAGAGGGGTAAATATTATACGGCCGAAAACGTGTAATCTGGCTTGCCAAAGTAACGCCCATTAGGAAAACTTTAACAATAAACATTATTTAACTGAGTGTATTAAATATTATATTAAGGAATGAAAAATTTCAGGTTCTTACTGGATAGGAAAATGAACAATAATCCAGCTGCAAAACATTTTTATCGCGATTTTTCAATCAGTCATGCAATAGTTTTCTGCTGCTTTAACAAAAACACTGCAAGTGTGATAACTGTTGAACTATAGATCTGATATTTTTTTTCTCTCTTGGAGCGAGTTTCGAAAGACTGCAGAATAGATCCCCGTTAACAAAAATGTTAAAATTAAATTTATTATTTTTTACTAACAATTTACTTTTTTTCTTTATTCTCTTATAAACAACGCATTCGTTTATATCAATTTTTCAAACAATAGGAGATGATTATTGAAAAAACCATTTCCTTGTAACTTCCGATAATAGAAAACGGATCATTGAAATCATATTAATAATTTCATTTTGTTGTTTCAAAACTACGTAAATTGTTAATAAACAACTGAAACATTTTTTATTTTTTCAACGGGGATTTACTCTAAAGCCTTATAATAATAGCTCCAAGAATGAAAAAAAATCTCAGATCTATAGTGAACAGTTATCACACACACAATTTTCATGTTCAAATACTAAAAAATTGTTAATTAACTATTGCATAACTATTTGAAAAATCGCTATTATCCCCAGATTACTGCTCATTCACCGATTTAGTAACTGTCTGACTTTTTTTATTCCTTAATTTTCATATTTATTATGGTCGAATAATGTTTATTGTTGAAGTGTCCTTAATGCTTGTGACTTGCCCAAACCAAATAACCTGTTTTCAATCGTATTTCACCTCTCTAAAAAAATATTGATCCTACAGTTCCGGAAGTTGAGTCTTTCTTTTGGAAAATTTCCTCTTCTTTTCGAATCTTTCTTCAGATTTCAAAAATCTCAATTAATTTTTGACATATTGGCAAAAAACCAAACCCCCTTTTTTCAGGATATTGTTTATAACTTTCACAATTTTCGCGAGCGTTGACTAGACTAAATGTATTAGAAAGAAAAACTTATGAAATTTTGCACCAAGTCATATCCCCCCCCCCAATCGCAAAAAGCTATCTACGCCACTGGCTGAAGTATATAATAATTTTAAATAAAACACCAAAATTACAGCAGTTATTGCTAAGACCGTTCATATTGAAAAATTAGGAAACGGCTTAATCATAATACATTCGTTTATCTTATTGATCGAGATTAGATGATGAGGCACTTTCATTATTTAAATATAATGACTGTCAACAAGATACGGACTGAATTGATAACTACAACGATGACCTGCAAAATTTGAGCAAGATCACTAAAATTGCTTTTATGAATGAAATACTAGGTTCAATAGAAACTATGAATATTGAAATGACAGTGTTCGAAAAATCCAAAGAATACTCAACCGTCAAGAAAAATTTCAATTATTCTGATAATTACAACCGCAAGTTCTTACTAAATAATATACTATTCAATAATCACTGCTCTGAGAAATTTTTTGGAACGAAGTATCTCATTGCACGCTAGAATCCGGACACTAGGTTAATAGGGCAAGCTACAGAGATTTGTAGGGAGCATTTTGTGTAAAAAGTGTTAGAAGAAAACCAGCTGCGCCATTGTTTGTAAAATAGTTCCATATGATATAGTGATATGTTTTTCACTCGACTTTATTATTTATAACTTTGTTATTAACAATTTAATGAAAAATTTTTTTTTTTAGTTTTTTGCTTATAAAAATGAAACTATCAAAGTAATCGTGATGGTGTCAATAGACTAATTGTAGAAAATGAAAAGACGAAGAAAATGAGAAGTAGGACGACTCGATCAGACCCTTAGTTTAAGAGAAAATTGGAAAAAACCGTCCAAAATGCAGTTTTTTCAAAAATTCTTAACTCGCTTATTTTTTGAGTTGTAGCGTAGATCCTCCGGCCAGTATTAGCTATTGATATAAACTTCATTTGTGCGAAGATCAGAAACTGTCCGATGCATAGTTTTTGATCTGTGGCCATTTGATTATGTTACTATGCAATTTTCCAGCAGACCTGAATGCGACAGGTATGGTCCGATTTCAATTTACTAAAAAGATTTTGAAAGTAGAATTCTCATAGTTCAAAACGTTCATCCTGGTTTTTCATGAAAACACTGAGAAATATGTTAAAAATAAAGCTGAACATGACGAAAAACGGCCGAGCGCGTGAGAGTAGTTGAAGAGTGGGGGTAGAGCAGCAGGCAAGGAGAAGTATGACATTCGAACATGACAGTAATTTCTAAACGTTGTCAGATAATAATTGTAAATTTCATTAAATTGTTAATAACAAAGTTATAAATAATAAAGTCGAGTGAAAAACATATCACTATATCATATGGAACTATTTTACAAACAATGGCGCAGCTGGTTTTCTTCTAACACTTTTTACATGAAAAAATCTCTGTAGCTTGGCCTATAATGAAATCTAAGCCTAAAAATAAACGTAATGTAAGAGTAACACTGGCAAGTTCAGCTGTATTCGTATATGCCTTTTGCTATGCGAACTGTAAAGTGATCCTTTCAAAGCGAACAACATTTTCAGTTTCAGAGACGAATACACTCAATGTGTGAATTAAAAAATATGTTAAATATATAATATAAAAATAATCTTGGAAATATTATATTGAAGTTAGAATTGGTTAGTATGATTTTGAAGTGGAAAATTGATTATAATATTTATGAAAAATTTATCTAATAATCTATATTTGATCTACAGAATTATAAAAATCCTTCGTAATTATGCATTTATGTATTATATGTTACATTTGACATGTAATATGACCTAATAAGAATATTCTTTTTGTTCTACTAAATTCTGAATGAAAATCATTGTGTTGTATATAGAAACTCATCTTTTTCTTACTTAGTATATTTCGGGGTCAAAATGGGCAATCTGCTACAGACATTTTTTTACTAATAGATATCCCTACTTTAGTTTATGGAAATTATGAATTTCTTCCAATCCAACAATGAATTCTTCAAATTTATCTATTAAATAATATAATAATTAATCACTATGAATCTATTAATTTCGAGGTTTCGTTTAAATATAAAAGATCGAAATATATATATATATATATATATATATATATATATATATATATATATATATAAATATATATATTATATACAATATATATATATATATATATATATATATTATATATATATATATATATATAATATATATATATATATATATATATATATATATACATATATATATATATATATATATATATATATATATATATATATAACCTCGTCAAGAGAAATGCAGAATTTTAGAAATTTAAAAAACCTGTTAATGTTCACGAGAAGTGAAACAAATAGTGATAAAAATAAATACGAGGTACTAGGTAGTTTAAGTTTGAAATATTTGTAATCTTATAATAATTAATGAAAGTCTGAATATTGTGTTCAAATCATAATTTGGTTACTTAGAACTTTAGAAGGCTGACAATTTAAAATAATTGTTAATTACTTAAAGACTATTAGTTTGTAAGTATTAAACTCAAAGTACAATTTGATTTTTAAGAAATATTAATACATTATTTTCATGTGCATAATTAATAAAATAAATCCTGTGATTATAGTTCATAGAATTTGTGAACTTAAGAGATAACTTGTTGTTTCAGTTGATTTTACAATAAAAATGTGATTTAACATAATAACCGTGTTTGGCGTCAGTCCCTATCACGTCTCGTCAGTCAATAGAAAACTGATTTTAAAAAATCATAAATTTCTCTAAAAATATTGAGTAAAGTGACTGGCCCTTTTAGATGCAGCAAAGTAGATGTTATACCCACAGCATAGGATATAAACTGTTCTGATTTTTAACTAAAAACACCACTTTAAAAATTACGTCAGAAGTTAACCAAATTTCAGATAACCACTCATATATATCAGGCGCGGATCCAGGCACGACTTTTGGGGGGGGAGAACTTTTAAATATTCAAAAGCCAAAAGGTACTGCTATTTTGGGCAATGGTAAATCGAGTAGCCCCCAATCAAAAAAATTAGGTGAGGCCCGGGACATTTGGGGGGGGGCGTTCCCCCAGCCCCCTGGATCCGCGCCTGATATATATATATATATATATATATATTTCTATATATATGTATATGTATATATATATATATATAGATATATATATATATATATTTAATCTGAAATTTTTGGGTATTTATGATACTGAATACAGTTTTTCTTTGGTCGAAATAATACAAATCTTCTTCAACGCGTTTCGCCGATGAGCCATTTTCCAACTACGATTTATTATGTATAAATTTAAGTGAAAATGCATAAATTGATGGTTCGAAATACAGTCAAAAATGCAAGTTTTCACTTGAATTTATGCCTAATGAATTACATTTCAAAAATGGCTCGCCGAAACGCATTATAGAAGTTTTTCCTTGTTGAAAACAAAGAGCCCGTCGTATCATATATGACATACCTATCTCCAAGAATTTTAGATTAAATAAATATATCACGCCAGGAAAGAAACTTTGTTATTTATATATATATATATATATATATATATATATATATATATATATATATATATATATATGTATAACTTTTTGATAATTATTAGCAATAACAGGCTTGGTGAATCTCAAAAAACTCGATTTTATTAAAAAGTTGACGTTTCGCCACGACATTCGTGGCTTTATCAAAAGTTTTGATAAAGCCACGAATGTCGTGGCGAAACGTCAACTTTTTAATAAAATCGAGTTTTTTGAGATTCACCAAGCCTGTTATTGCTAATAATTATCAAAAAGTTAGAAATAGTTCACAGGCAACAACAATTCAAATAAATATATAATATATATATATATATATATATATATATATATATATATATATATATATATATATATATATATATATATATATATATATATATATATTTGCGGTGACTTCCACATTCATCAAATTTGTTACCTCAATTGTATAAGAATGATGGAAACGCCGGTATCGGAACACTTATAAAACTAACATACACGGTTTGACGTGCCTCCATTCACGCTTTTAATTCGGTATACTAATTAATTGAAAAAACAGGTGATTTGATAACAGTTTGATTACACACCGACGAAAAATTTCAATAGTCGAGAGAACATGCCGGCATGCCGCTTCTCTGTGCTGACATCGGAGTTCTCTTTATCAAGAGTACCGTGATAACTAAAATTTCTTCACTGGGAATACATAGAGTTAGAGTTACGTCATCTAGTCGGTTTCTGCAAGTCACCGTTGAATAGCAATAGTCTATCTAAAATGCGTTGTATTTCCTGTAGTTTCAATTTTTTATTCCTAGTTTCAAAAATATTGTAGATTAAAATTTTACTTTTTCAATCATCATGGATCGACATGATATGTATAATAATTCAACAGATAAGAAGAATAAGTTTAATTAGATAAGTACTTAGGTTCATTTTTATATTTCTGTAAAAACTATATGGCTACAAGCAATATTCATAAAGAATATTATAATTATTTGAGCCAGTTGAGTTTGAAAACTGACTTTATTAAACAGTTAACGTTAAACGCCTAGAATGTTTTTGAAATAAAATTTCTAATGAATCTAGTTGCCTTTTGTCTTTGAAAATATCAGATAATTCATTTAGTTTATTAGTTCAGTTTGCAAATATATCAGTACTCTCTTATTTTTGATAAATCTTCATGTTGATTAAGCATTACAATATTCAAATCGTAACAATCTCAACATTTACAACTACAAAAAAAATACAGCTATAGCAACCACAGACTTTGCTAGCTAAACTGATGTTCAAAATGAATAATCTGATATCCCTATAGACAATATTCACTTGATCCATTAGAACATTTATTTACCAAATCAAATCAAAATATGCTTTATTGTCTTCAAAATTATACAATTTATCGACAAAGCGAAAAACTAAACAATGTAAAATAAAGAAATAAAAACACATTAAGCAAATAAATCTAAGAACTAAACAATGTAAAACATAGAAATATAAACACATCAAACCATATTTTCATTAAAAATATACAAATTTTATATTATCAACAATAGAACCGAGAATAAGTGTCAAAAATGTTAAACAGAAGCTGATGCCTGCGCTATTCAATTTGGTCATATCGATCAATTACTGCTCAGAATTGTAGTGCTCTACAGTGTCATAAAGTCTATCAAGAAAATAAGATTTTGAAATTTGCCGAATGGAAAAAAAACAATTTTTGCATTTGTGTAAAAAATGGAAGACTTAGCTGTAGACCATTCTAATACCATTCGATTGATTGGTAATTCGAAAGTTCATTTCCTGGCAAGATGGAAAACATGGCATTCTATTTAAATTAATCAAGATATAACGTCTTCAAGTTCTTAATATATCTGTTTTTCAAAGCTAAAAATGTGTGAGGCTTGTCGTGTTTCCCAGAGTGTCGAGTGATCGAGGTGTCTGTGTTCTAATGTTGATCATATGACTCTAACATGTTTAAAAAAACTTTAAAACTCATTATTTTTCATCTTAAATTCAGAAAAGTTCACGGTCTTCCCCCCAATATTTTTTTGAGTTGGTACCTCTATATATGTATATATATATATATATATACATATATATATATATATATATATATATATATATATATATATATATATATATATATATATGTATATATATATATATATATATATATATTATATATATATATATATATATATATATATATATATATATATATATATATATATATAATATATATATATTATTATATATATATATATATATAATATATATATATATATATATATATATATATATATATATATATATATATATATATATATATATATATATATATATATATATATATATATATATATATACATATATGTCACCGGAAGATAACGAGATCCGTAAGTTTATAAATTTCCTAGGAAATTTATAACCTTCGTAGGATTCTAAACGAGAGATAAATTGTATTATTTTACGCCCACATTTTCGTAAATTTATCAATTTGCGACGTCTCGTGGTATGTTTATAAACTAACGGATATCCATTCGTTAGATTCTAAACGGTTCGACCAATCACAGAAGAGCTTTTAATTTTACGCTTCTTTAAAATACGGCAAATAACACACTGCTCCCTGATTGGTCGATGTTGACAGTGGCAGAGCTTGTGTCCATAGACTTAGGTACAATCAGACTTGCCAAACTATAAATTTATCAGTTTCGATAACCTACCTAACAGTATTTTTACTTTAAAACTAGGTAGGTACCTATAATACAGGGTTACTTTTTTACATAATATGCTTATGACTCCTACTTCACTCTACCAAAATAAAACAACAGAAATCGTGTTCTATGACATTAAAGAGAGAACAAGAAAAAACAATCATAAAACATTTTAATGACATTTTTCATGTTTTCCTCTGTACATTCCGATTTTTAACTATTTTGGTCATGGCCACTATAAAACTTTCGTAGGTCTGTGGTAAATTTCATTTCGTCAACAAATTTTCTAGCATTTACCGCACTATCTTCACCATTTTGGCTGTCCGCAGCTTCTAGGTCGTTCATTAGGTTATAGTTTAGTAACCTTAGCAAAATAAAACTATTTTCATAGTTCCAACACAGTTAAAATATTAAAAACTTTGTTTATGTTCCGAGGCGACCAATGGCAGTGGAGAGGAAGAAAAAGGAACACGTGACTTATTCAACCAATCAGAGCGCACATGGCGTTTGGTTATTGCTTACTTATTATTTTACGCGTGAGTTCGGTAAGTTTATCAATTTGCGAAAATGTGGGCGTAAAATGATACAATTTATCTCTCGTTTAGAATCCTACGAAGGTTTATAAATGTCCTAGGAAATTTATAAACTTGCGGTTCTTGTTATTTTCCGGTGACATATATATATATATATATATATATATATATATATATATATATATATATATATATATATATATAAATATATATATATATATATATATATATATATATACAGGTGTTCGGTGTTTCAATTTTTGAACACACAGTGTAAGATGTGCAGTTTATTATAAATAGGCTATAAAATTTAATCTATTGTTACACTCCAATTCCATAGCATGGATACTTCTTCACAAACTTCAAATTATTTAGAAAGTATTGAGGTTTAGGCATTATGAACACTTATTTTGATCGAAAAATGCAATAATAAAAAGGATTCCATATAAAAAATACAACTTACTTTTTACGCTTTTGCAATATCCTGTACAGTATGAAAATGATTTTAGAAAGTTTACATAATAAATCCGCATAGATCCCAAAAGTAAAATTTTTTGAAAATCATGTTTTTTAGCCACACTATTCCGTTCTGTATCCCGTGAATAACCTGTATACATATATACTTTTCATACAGGAAGGTGGCAATAATTGAAATTTAGATAGCTATACATCGATTGGATTCAGTAAAATAATCTCAACAACTATATTATCCTATATTATCAGATATTCAATTTGAGGTGGAAAGATTAGAAAATAACTAATAATTTAATAACCATTAATTACGTGAGGTGTTTAGGGGGGGGAGTTGGTCGAGCGAAATCTCACTCAATCTTACGTGGGGGAGGGGGTGGCCTCGGCAAATATCACGTAATTTTTGTCTCAAGAAACAGTAGAAAATTGAGAGCAAAAAATGTTTATCCACTAAAATATGACTAAATCATATATATTAATAATCATCGCAGTTTAATTATGCAATTATAGAAGAATTTATTAACTATAAATAAATTCAGTTGTTTGGAAACAATTATGGAAGTATTTTTCAAATATTATTCGTTAACTATTTAAAAAAATACGCTACAATGTGACGATTATTCATAACAAAATAATGCCATATCCTTTTAGAATAACCATACGGCGCCCAATGATTTTCACTAAAAAAAAATTCTGTATGACTTAGTACAACCATTGTTTTATTATTAATTTTGTTTTCTCCACATTTATATAAAATATTACTAATTTACTTGAACTAATAGAATTTTTTATTGAAGTTATGGCGAAATGAAAAGTGTTAAACTCACTCCTGAGATCATACATGGGTCTCCGTGGATTGAAATAGAGTGAATATCATTTAACAAATTTCAGTAGTTCCTATTTAAGTATTTTATTATTAAATCTATTTGTCATTCTATGCTACGTCATTAAAAATCTCAAATACTAGTCTTAAATAGAAAAAATTATAAGAAAATTGTTTTTTAAATAAATCTAATGGAATCGAGCACAGTTTAACTCATTTACATAATAAATACGCATTTTGAAAAATCTTACGTGAGATTCGAGGAGG
The DNA here is from genome assembly GCA_030704885.1 of Cynegetis impunctata. Taxonomy (NCBI): domain Eukaryota; kingdom Metazoa; phylum Arthropoda; class Insecta; order Coleoptera; family Coccinellidae; genus Cynegetis; species Cynegetis impunctata. Next base: position 1,109,442 of record JARQZK010000013.1, on the reverse strand, counting down.
GGGTCGAGCAAAATCTCGCCAAGGGGGTGGGGTAGTGAAAAATCGCAAAAATTCTCTAACCTAATTAATGGATGGCCCCTAGGCTCTAACACCGTACGTTTACGGCGTTTAGGCCGTCTTAAACCCCGCATAAACCAAGTAGTGTTAAACGACGTTTTATAATAAAACGGTGCAAGAGCCTTTATATCACACTCCTTGAAGTTCAGTGACACGGTATCAATCTCGTAGCTGCTAACTTGACGAACCACTTAACAACAACCGAGTCAATATATGGAATATAGATAATACCTGTAAACAATTAATTCAAGATGATTTTTCTAAACACACACTTGAGTACCTGATTATGAATTTCAACCGAAATGAAAGAAACACCTCAAGTTATCACAATAAAGTAGTTTCCAAAATTTTTTATAGATACCATCTTCCCTCGAACTGAAAATAGTAATATATGTTTCATGCTTAGTCATTTCGCTATAGATGCTTTTCTTGAAATATTTATTTGGCATTTTATGAATTTTTTTGTGATTTTATTCATTCTCAATTATCATACATTTTCACTTATTAGATAATTTTTCAAGTATTTTAAATATTTGTCATTAATTTCCTCATTTATCTTAGTGTTCAAGAATATTTGACGTAAGGTGAAAATTATGCATACAGCATACATTGGGATTACATTTTCAACTTTTATTTAGGAAAATGAAGATATCGTCTCTGAGAAGACAAACCAATAGGTAATAAAAATTCAAAAATGAAAGCACAGTTGTTCAAAGGAACATCAATCAACTCAGTAAGCTTTAAAAATATAATGTAGCTGATCGTTTCATTAAATTCTTTATCCATAAATAGAGTTTTATATGTGCCTACATTATTCATATAAGATGTTGAGGAAACACTTGGAGAGAAAAATAGTTGAATTTACATACCGTTTTGAGAGTCAATACTCCTGTTAAGAAGAAGTTTAACTTTTTTACTTACTGTGTAATTGGTGATCTAGTATACAAAGACGAGTTAGCCATTCCTGGAAAAAAGAAATTTACATTATGTACCTCTCATTCAACATTGAAATAGAATAAAATGAATAAAGCCAACTTCCTTGAATTAATTCAAATACTTACCCAAATCAATCACAATAATTATTGATGTTTTCACACTATATCAGAAAATTAAGGCAACACCAAAACTACAAGTAACCACAAAACACTACGTAATTGTTTAATTAATACACAAATATCAAAAACAGGTAATCTCTGATCTGGACCTCGAACTTGACTAACAGCAGACACCTTATCATTTTCAATGAAAAAACAAAGTTCACACAACTTTTTCTCTTGATTTGTAGCTGCAATCTTCAACTCTCTTGATACCTTGCATTTAAAACTAAAGAAATATCAAGATCTATAAAAATATAGATTTTCCCATAATAACTTACACAATAATTGTAATATTTTTAATAAAACTTGGGTAGAGACTGTTTCCCTAGAAAAGAATCATTTATTCATTCTCAAAATTATCAATTTGCATTTTTCGATAATGAAAATCTAGTAACAGTTCATTAGAATCTATTACTGTCAAAAAATTAAATTGAATTAATTTCAGAATATAGGTATTTACTGGAGTTAAAACGCATGAAATTGTCAAGGTGGGCTTTAAATGAGGTTACTAAACTTTGTCTATTAATCAGCAATAAAATGTTATTAAATTCAGTTATAGTAAGTGATAAAGTATCAACAGTAGGTATTTATTTTTGTAAGTGCCATCACAAAGTGACTTTAACCATCTTCAAGAGAATAACCATTATCTGTATTAAATCTATTTCTCTAAATAGGTACAATTTACTACTCTCTAATTCTATTCATTCTGAAACAGTGACAATCCTAGAGCATCTTCGAGATTTCGCAAATAAAATAACCTATTGATTAGTTTAGCCCATACTTCATTGTACTTAATAATGGCTAAAATTAAAATAATTCGTTTAAATTCAGTTAACGAAAAAACAAGAGTATTTTTGAGAATCAAAAATTGGGAAATACCATGGAAAAGAATAAACGAAAAAAATGTACTTACTATGTCAAAACAAAAACGTTTCATATATTCAGCAGGAACTATTTAGAAAATTTTTTCACAAAAATTTATCACATATCAACTTAAATTCTAGGAATTTCATAAATATACATGAATACGACAAATATGTATACAATATGTAAGTAAATAGAAATAGACGAATTGACGAATGAGCATGCTTATTGCTTACACCACAGAAGTACGGAAATAATTCATTAGTTCTCTGATCGGGAAAATAGTTGACATATTCCGTAATACGTGGGAATTATTAGAAGTGTCATATACGATGATATAAACACTCACGTGTCATACATACATAGACCATAGAGGCTCTTGCACCGTTTTAATATAAAATGTCGTTTAACAAAACTTGGGTTAATTTTTAAAATACGTTTATTTTTCTGGTCGTTGCACCAAGGAATTATAACCGACCCATTGCTAAACTGCGTTTTTGTAGTATTTTGGATGAAACAGCGATGTACATGAAGTAAAAAGAAGAAACATAATTTATTTCTCTACTTTTCTAACCTAGTTTTAATAGTAAAGAAGTTGTTTTTTTGTGATTTGTATTAAATATGCATAAAATGGAAGATAATAATAAAAGGAAAAGGAGACCACACTGATACTTTCCAGATAGAGCGGTAAACTGTGGATGTATGAACTCCAACAAATTGAGCAATACTACAATGCTAAAAGTAGCTGATCGATGGGGGACAAGCTGCCATTCCTACAAAGTTAGATAGGTTTAATGGGCACTCTAGCTGTGATATCATATAAATATCATTTTTTGTGTGTGTATTTTTAATTATGGAGAGTAAATTTGCATTTATGAGTTCAATGAGTGCATTGTTCATTATAGATAAACTATAAACCCACGCCTTCATTTCTGCTGGCCATATTTTTTACCACCTAGAGAGAATAACTGGCAAAATACCTATAAGATGATTATTGTTGATCGAACAAAAAAATCTATAACAATAATACAATATAATCGGATACCATCACTTTTGCATAGCTTGACCATTGCCAAGCAAACATTTTTGAAATGAATATGTATCTACTGTTACAGGCTACCATATTCCAGGAATTCTAGAACGTCCAAGTTGTCGTTATAGATATCAAACTCTTCATAAAACATTTTAAACAGAAATTCGAGTTTCCGCCGACAAAAATTCAATTTTCAAGGAAAAAATAAACTGTTTCTTTTACTTCAACTTCAAATTAAACGCCGAAAATTGGGCGTTTAATTTATGCGGAGTTTAGGGAGTCTTTAACGCCGTTTATATTTTGGTGCAAGCGAAAATGTCAAATTAAACTCGGTTTACCATTAAAGTTAGTTTAATAATATACGGTGCAAGATCCTAATAGAAATCTTAATAGATAAGTGTATATATATATCTATGGTGTCATACTATCTGTAGTACTAACTTATATTCGTAGGTTATTTGTTTGCTCACCTATAAGCTAAACGGTATTCAATAATGATTCGTTTATTATGTATTATATCTTAAATCAATCTTAATGCCATAAAATATATACGTAAAAAATTAAATACTACTCTATTCTGTATTCTGTATTTTTGGAAGTGCAGTCGAGACCACAGCATTAGGCCCCATTGGGCCCTTTGTGCATCCTCCCCGGGAACATCACCAGCCTCCCAACCATCCCAGTCGTTTGAAAAAGAGGGTGATTGCACCTAGGGGGATTTCCCTCAAGGTGGCTAAAATTGGCCACCGTTCACCCAGAATGGATTCTCGGAGTGACAAGACAGCGGGGCATTCACAGAGAACATGTTGTACCGTCTCGTCTTCCTGTTCACAGCCTCTGCAGAGAGGTGTGTCGCTTAATCCCATATTAAATAAGGGCTTCCGAAGTTGGCAGTGTCCCGTTAAAATTCCCACGACATTACGTAGTTTTCCTCTGGGCATCGCCAGGTAAGTCATTGCTGCATCTTTATTGGGATAATTTAAAAGTTCCCTGGCAAGTCTGCAGGTGGTTGTTTCATCCCATAGGATTTTGAATTTTTGATGGGTGTTCTCTTTCATCATTTGTGACTTTGCTGTCAGCGGTAGTAGGCTGGAAGGGCCAGGACCGAATATGTTCAGGCCGGCTGCTTCTCTAGCCAATTCGTCAGCTTTTTTGTTGCCATTGCATCTCGAGTGGCCTTTAACCCAGCACACCATAATTTGGTTTGTATGGGCTGCACCCGCAAGTGCTTGATGGCATTCCCATAGTGACTGTGAGGTTATTTTATGATTCTTCAGGGCCAGTAACGATTGTCTACTATGTGTAGATTTTAATGGTTTTGTTCGTTATGTTCCTGCGAGCAATCTCGTTCGCGGCTATGGTTATGCCCGTTAGCTCTGTCTGAACTATGTTGGCACATTTGTCCATGGTCCACTTAAGTTGAAATCGCAGGTGTCTCGAATATATTCCACAGCCTGCTCCTTTTTCTCGCTTTGATCCGTCCGTGAAAATATTGATCGTTCCTTCATCGGAGGTCTCATTTCCAATGTTTGTGTGTATTGAGTAGGATTTATCAAAAACAAATCGCGGGGGAATGCTGTCTGCATTAACCTGTAGCAGAGGCATCGTGTTAGTAGCCTCAAGCCACAGGCGACGTCTAGTCTCCCCACATCCTACTTCTGGCTTTATACGAATAGTCTCAAGGCGTGCCATAGTTGCCAAGGCCACTTCTTGTAGATAAATATCCAAAGGTGGCAGGCATAGCATCACCTCTATTGCCCTAATTGGCGTTTTTCGCATAGCTCCGGTCACACTTAGACACGCGGTCCTTTGTATCTGCCCAAGCTTGAGTTTTGCTGTTGCCTGTTGGCTTTTAGGCCACCAGACAACGGCTCCATAGGCTATCATCGGTCTCACGATGGCAGTGTATATCCACATGACCACCCTGGGTTTCATACTACTCTAACGCTAACCTAATAAATCCAGACGGTCTGAAATATTATTGTCTATGATATATATTTTGTAAATTTTAGAATATTGAAGCTCTATCTATTGATTAGGAGACGTGAAAAAGTAATTACATTACGCCTACTCCTACCGTCTACGCGAAGTCTGTGACGATAAACGGTACTGCAAAGCAAACTGAAAGGCAAGGGACTACCAGTATGGCGTCATCTGTGAAAAAGCGGCGGAATTAAATCGAAACAAAAACAGGATACACTTAAAGTATCCTGTTTTTGTTTCGATTTAACTCCGCTGTTTAACGATTATTAGAGGTACACCGTTAGTTCATCAAAATTACAACGTAGGTAGGTACCCATTTCTAAATTTGGAAAAATTATAAAATTAAAATATAAAACATAATTCTCTACAGTCTACACTACACTCAATGATCCATGCACCCATGTCATAAAATATTCAGTCGGTGTGATATTACTCAAGAGCGAATCAAACCTGATTATTATTTTGAAAAGGTTTCTTAATGTCTTGATATAAAACAGAAAATCCTGAAATTAATTATACAGAATACACAATCTCCTTAATTGATTTATGATATAAATGTTACTATAATTTAGCTATAAAGTACTATTTAAGGATGTTCCACTTACTTATACTGATATTAAAATCTGAAAAAATCAAATCACAAATGTTTCAATGGCCGAAATACATCCTATACATATTTATTGCTATGAGATTAATTCAGTTTTCTCCTCAAGGGTACTCCTGTAACGTCTTTACCATAAGGACATACATATATTTGGCGGTAAGGTTTCTGACATACGACAGTATTCTTTTTTTGGGATGGTACCAAACTTTGTTAAAGAATTCAAATCTTCTACATATTCAGATTAATTTTTGAAATAATATATGAGGGTGGTTCAGACCGCTTTAATTACGAAAATTCTAGTTAGTAAATAAACAATGAGAAGATGTTTCAGTCTATTACAAATAAATTAACGTCGAAACGTCCCATAATTGTCGAACTAGCCCCTAAATATCATATTATATTTTCAATAAAAATTAAAAATATAAAGTAGAACTAGGGAAGGACTATATTCGGAAAACATTCTATATATATATATATATATATATATATATATATATATATATATATATATATATATAAAATATATATATATATATATATATATAGATATATATAATTATATAATAATATATATATATATATATATATATATATATATATATATATATATATATATATATATATATACAAGGGCGCACCCAGGATTGAGTTTCGGGGGGGGGCTGAATCAATATTTACCTCCTTGAATTTAAATAGAAAACGCACATCCCCTATCCGGTAAATCATAATACCGGATACGACCACATACAACATCAAGTTGATGAAGCTACACTGCTGGATTTTTTTTTGCATACATCTCATCAAAATGTATCCTTTAGCGTGAGCATTATTTTCATTTAATTCAGGTTCTTTATGTTTAGAATGTGTAATGTATATTTAAGGATTTTTTAAAGCAATATAGAACAATGTTATGCCACCCTTTCCTATATAAATAAAAAAAATTTCATCTCACTCTTTGTAAATTCTACATACATCTCAACATTATGTTGAGATGCTTGAGTGACAACCAGATTGTATAGGAATAAATCTTGAAAGTTTTTCATTTTTTGTATTATTTCTGTATGTTTTGTATGGTGGTGAGGGGGGGGCACTAACTACCCCAGGCGGCAACTTCCCAAGTTACGCCACTGTATATATATATATATATATATATATATATATATATATATATATATATATATATATATATATATACATGGGCGCCGGCAAGGGGAAGCAAATCGGGCATTTGCCCCCCCCCCCTTTATAGCTTAAAATAAAGCATATTTTTTCAAGTAACTTATTCTTTTAACAATAAGTGCATCCTTCAGGAAGTCCAGAAAGTCTATCATGCTTCATAGTCGATCTTAGCCATGTCTTGACTCTTCTTAATGTGCTGAAGGACCTCTCAACGGTACAGGTTGTGGCTGCAAGAATTAATCCAATTTTGATTGCTTCCGTTACAGAGGGCATATTGCCTAATGGAAAGTGAAACAGGTCGATATATTTTAATTTGTCGATTTCTAGAGGAGTAAGTTCAGACACATTCCACATCTTATACCAGGTTTGTGCCTCTGACATAAAGTTATCCAAAAGGTCACCGTAGAAGTCTTGAATAGCGGCTGCAACCTCTATAAAAAATTTCAAAGTCATGCTCCGCATGGTTTTTAGATGAAGTTCATATAAGTTGTATCCTTTCGAAATTTTTTCTGAAAACCGATCCTCTAGAAGGTACTCAAGTAGAGCTTCTAGATGTGGAACGAATCTTGCAGTCTTCTCTATGCAGTCTGATTATGTTCTTCATACAATGAATTTCGCTATAAGATATTACCATGCTTACCAGCAGGCACATTTTCACGTTCAGTATTTTTTAAACAAAAATCAATAATTATAATTTAATTATTTTTTAGGTATTAACAGACTTTTACATAAAACTGATTAAAACTAGCAATAGAAATTAATTTAAAAGAACAAATTTTCGCCAGCGGCGCTTAACCAGGAAGACGCCCCCCTATATATATATATATATATATATATATATATATATATATATATATATATATATATATATATATATATATATATATATATATATATATATATATATATATATATATATATATATATATATATATATAAGGTACCTGAGACAAATAAGGCCCACCAACGCAAAACTTTTTTTTTTAGTAAAAACGACATACAAAGGAAAATAAAAATATATTGAATAACAAACTCATATTATATTCTACGTAAAACATTAACTAAAACAAGTTAAAGAAGACGTAATATAATAAAAATCATAGTTTCTAAAAACCATGTAAATGGGCCTTATTTCGACCAATGATAGTAATAAGGCCCGTATCATATAAATGTAATAAAAGGCTACAAACTAAACAGAAAAGCATTTCAATAATGTATTAACAGAGTTTCAACTCGAAATAAAGTTCTGGAAGGTACTCAAAAAATTGTTTGGCATCACATGCGATGCAAATATAGTTGTCATCATCAGACTGTGAATACCCTAAACATTCTTCGTGGGCCCATGTGTTGCAATTAAGGCAGCTCCTCATATCTTTTTCACGGGATTCCTGGCATAGTGGACAGTACCATAATGAATTACTATTACTTTTATTCACCGTGCCCATCTTAAAAGTTTACGTGGGCCTTATTTCTAACATACACTATTTAAGGTTAGGTCACTGTTACAAAAAAAGCAAATGAAAAATTTCGAAATTTTTGGTAAGTATCAACTCGTGAAATGTGCAACTTACCAAAAGAATTAAACCACCACTCGTTCAGTTGAAATGATGTCATGGAGAACGACTTCATTTTGTGAAAAATTTTGTAAAACATAATACTTTGCGCGGGATGTCCAACAAGTGGCACTTTTCTCCTTGAGTGAAAGCGTGTGGACCGCGCTCTATCTAGGTAAAATTACTTGGAACTATATCCGAACCGATTGGTGGATATAATAGTTTCAGTTTGTTTTTAGTTGTATTTTTCTGGAAAGTGGGCCTTATTACCTGCTGGGAACTTATTTGTGGGGGGGGGGGGGGGTGGGGGGGGGGGGGGGTGGGGGGGGGGGGGGGTGGGGGGGGGGGGGGGTGGGGGGGGGGGGGGGTGGGGGGGGGGGGGGGTGGGGTAAAAGTCTGTTAAATACCTTAAAAAATAATTAAATATAATTATTGATTTTTGTTTAAAAAATACTGAACGTGAAAATGTGCCTGCTGGTAAGCATGGTAATATCTTATATAGCGAAATTCATTGTATGAAAGCACATACTCAGACTGCATAGAGACGACTGCCAGATTCGTTCCACTTCTAGAAGCTCTACTTCAGTACCTTCTAGAGAATCGATTTTCAGAAAAAATTTCGAAAGGATACAACTTATATGAACTTCATCTAAAAACCATGCGGAGCATGACTTTGAAATTTTTTATAGAGGTTGCAGCCGCTATTCAAGACTTCTACGGTGACCTTTTGGATAATTTTATGTCAGAGGCACAAACGTGGTATAAGATGTGGAATGTGTCTGAACTTACTCCTCTAGAAATCGACAAATTAAAATATATCGACCTGTTTCACTTTCCATCAGGCAATATGCCCTCTGTAACGGAAGCAATCAAAATTGGATTAATTCTTGCAGCCACAACCTGTACCGTTGAGAGGTCCTTCAGCACATTAAGAAGAGTCAAGACATGGCTAAGATCGACTATGAAGCATGACAGACTTTCTGGACTTCCTGAAGGATGCACTTATTGTTAAAAGAATAAGTTACTTGAAAAAATATGCTTTATTTTAAGCTAAAAAGGGGGGGGGGGCAAATGCCCGATTTGCTTCCCCTTGCCGGCGCCCATGTATATATATATATATATATATATATATATATATATACAGTGGCGTAACTTGGGAAGTTGCCGCCTGGGGTAGTTAGTGCCCCCCCCTCACCACCATACAAAACATACAGAAATAATACAAAAAATGAAAAACTTGAGATGAAATTTTTTTTATTTATATAGGAAAGGGTGGCATAACATTGTTCTATATTGCTTTAAAAAATCCTTAAATATACATTACACATTCTAAACATAAAGAACCTGAATTAAATGAAAATAATGCTCATGCTAAAGGATACATTTTGATGAGATGTATGCAAAAAAAAATCCAGCAGTGTAGCTTCATCAACTTGATGTTGTATGTGGTCGGTCATAAAGGATACTTGTTTTTGCTCAATCCCCGTTCTAATTGCTTCCGTTTCAAAAACGATGCGCGATGTGCAGGGCTGCATGGTCTTGGATTCGTGGGATTTAACAAGAGGGTTCTTTGTTCTTTGGATTAAATCAGCTCTATTCAAATCACGAATCAGGATTCAAATCTTAGTTTATATCAACTGATTAAATTTGGAAAATCTTCAATTCAAATCAAGTAATGAATTTCATCTAATACATAAAATGACAAAACATAACACAAAAAAAATGCAGACGCTCCTGATGCCCCTCAAACTTGTGGCCGGGGTCGTCGCCCCCTTGCCCCCCTTAGTTACGCCACTGTATATATATATATATATATATATATATGAATATATATATATATATATATATATATATATATATATTTAATATTATATATATATATATTATATAATATATATAATATTTAATATATATATATATGTATATATATATATATATATATATATATATATATATATATATATATATAATATATATATGTATATATATATATATATATATATATATATATAGTATATATATATAATAATATATATATATATATATATATATAATATATATATATACATATATATATATATATATATATATATATATATATATATATATATATATATATATATATATATATCTATTTCCGGTATATATTGGCATCTTCAGCGGCCTCCAACATGCCAAATGAGCTGAAATTTGGCATCTTGGACTGTTTCTGAGGCAGAACAAAACTATCATAATTTAGGCAAATTTATTCAAACCAGTGGAAAAAGATGTTGAAGATAATTATCAAAAACTATCGGGTTTTGAAGGATTTTTACACCCACAACCCCTGTCCAAATTGAGTTAGAGGACTAAGTTGATGTAAAGGAAATGCCTTTCGCGCAACAATTAGAGGGTTGAACTTTCGTAAGTTGTTTAAGATGATTTTATCGAAGTGCATTTAGATGGTGTCTACTGTTTTCTCAAACCGCCGCTATTTTTATGTAGGGATTTCTCGCTTTTTTCATGGTTATATCTACAGCTCCTGCTGGTTGAGTTAGAGAGTTGAAATTTGGTGAGTGAATTGAGTTGATGCTAGGAAAATGCCTTTAGAATCTTTAGATGGTTTCAAAAATCATCTTGTTTGTTTTCCTGTTTTTAGAGGTTTTGCGCACCTCCAGATTGAGTAAAAGAGTTGAAAATTGGTGAGTGATACCGCCTCAATTTGTATGTAGCCATTTCATGTTTTCTTGCAGTTATTCAACATTTATGCAGGTCTTAAAACTTTGTATATAAAAATAAACAAAAATTAGGGGAAAATCCAAACTTAATGACAGAAATCTGCTTATCACGCGTTTTTTTATTATTATTATTATGTCTGGTTCATGATACCATTCATCTTGAAATACAGATATTTTGGTATGTCTGGTTCATGAAATTATCGAGGAAACATTTATTTTCCTGAATTGATTTGATCAAAAAAAAATATCAATAAAAGAACAAAACAGATATAGATTTTGTTATATTACTTGTAATGAAAATAAGACAATTATCATATTCTGCATGAAATATTTTTTACCATCTACAAAGCAATAAGATTTTCTGAAGTGTATAGGAATTGAAGTGTCTAGTGCTGGGACATCGACACAAAATATAGATGTAAATATCGAAAGCAAACATCGATGTCGTGAAAACATCAGTTGTGAAAATTCGATGTTTCTTCAAATTAAAACGTTTGTAGTTATTTTAAGAAACTAAATATTCTCAATTAAGAAAAAATAGAGATGTTAAGCTTTCTTTATTATGGAGCTAAGTTGAAAAATATCAAAATGCTTAGTAAAAACTGTAATTAATGCAATCTATCTAACTTTGTTACATTCTGTAACAAACCAATTCATCAAATAATATCAATTATTTTTGCTGGAAAATCGACACAAAACATCGATGGACGATGAACTAGTGCTGGGACATCGACACAAAACATCGATGTTGACCATCGATGTTAACAGCGAAAACAAACATCAATTTTTTGATAAATACCAACGTTTCAATTTTAACATCGATGATTAAGAAACATCGATGTTTCACAAATTATGTTTTCTGAAAACATCGATGTTAAAATTGAAACGTTGGTATTTATTAAAAAAATAAATATTCTCGATTAAGGAAAAGTAGAACTAGAAATGTAAAAATATTAGTCTTTGTTTATTATTAAGCTAAGTGAAAAAATATCATTCTGTAACAAAAATCTAAAAGAAATGGAAATATGTTCATAAAGAAATTTTACAATAAAAAATTGAAGCAAAGAAAAATATTCTAAAAAATATCCTGAATGAATAATGTTCAAATATGTAAGAAAAGTGAATTTAAATCCCAGAAATGTTCATGAATAGATTGCAAGGAAGGTAGCTTAAAAAGGGGCTATCCATGCAAACTATTTCGTTTAGAACAAAGGTACCCAAACTTTTCTTTCTCATAGACCACCTCGAAAATTTTGCAGGTTCCTGCGTTGGGGCTGAGTTCCAACCACGAATTAACAGTTTTCGAGAGAAAGTTGGGAATTTATTGGTGTATTAGTTAATTGATTGTGCTGTGAGCGGATGTCAAAAAAGCAAAGTTGGATGGGTGATTCCATCCAACTTCGCATTTTTGACATCTACTCAATGTACAAGAAACAATACAAATTCAGAAAATTCCCCCCCACCCTTCGGAGTGGTAAAAATAAAAACAGACATAATATATTTTCTTGTGTTGTATTTATTCAAAATACACTATTAATTATTATTGTTATCATATTACATTGTAAAGTTTACATTACATTGTAATATGATAACAGTCGTGATATAATTAAAATTAAATATTAATAACGTAACGTTACTTCTACAATGACAATCACTAAATAGCCATAATTTTAATGAGAGGGATGTAATTGATGGATTGACAGCAAATTATCAATATTTGGCTTCAGTTTTGTTAGAAATAACCGAAAATCTGCTCTTTTTTCTTGTTAAAAGGTTGGTAACGATACTAAAACTTTTTTCGATGAGATATGACGAGGAAAACGCTATCAAAAGCTTTTTCGCAATTCCCCACAGTCCGGTACATTTTCGGGTATTTCTGCCTGCAAGCAGAATGTTTGATACCATTTTTTAAATTTCACCTTCAGCGCTATTAGTGCTAAGCTCGAGTAGCTTCTCTTGTAATATCACATTCTCCACTTCCGTTCCATCAAATGGATTCATGATCCATGGTGTTATTTGCATCGTCAGAATATCTTCGAAACTGATTTTGAAGTCATCATGAGGGCAATTAAATGTTGAACGTATGTCTGAATATTCTCATCAAGGCATTCTACCTGTGACAAAGTACTCACTTTTTCCGACACTGGCAAACACTATCATCGATTCGCTTTACTTTTCTTTTCGAAATTCAGGAAACAAATGAGTAACGTTTATCCTTGGCATTCGTATGCCAAGGTATATTGGTAAAGAATTAAACAAGTTCATGCAAGATTGCAGGAGCACACCACAAGTCGTATTTCGTCCCTTTGCAAGCCTGAACAAGAGTTGTGGACGACGGAGAGCAATGCTTTGCAAATGTCGACACGATATACTGAATATGGAATATGCAAATTTCTACAAGTAACAGCCGCTGAACTACTTAAAATATTATCTGCCTACACTGATAGGTGAAGTCAAGCCACCATTTTATTTCTTCAATATCGAATTGAAAATTGAAATTAAATTTTCGTGGACCCCCGCTTATGAATTGTGAACCCCCATATATTTGTCACGCCAACGTAGACCCCCGTCGAGTCTCCCGTGGACCCCTGGGGGTCCACCTGGACCACTTTGGGAATCAATGGTTTAGAAGGTACAGGTTTATTGTCTTTTGAAAATAGCCGGAGGTAGCTGAAGTGGTGTTTAAGATTCAAATAAAAAACAAATATATACCTACTTATGAAATGATTTGTGGAATTTTCCACATTACAATCTTCAGATTGTACACCATATGCTTGTGATGAAATTGATTCATATTGGTGAACATAAAAAAGTCGTTCACGTTCAGTAGTCTGATATTACCAAAGACATTATAATGGATGTCTTTGGATATTACATATTAATTTTCAATTACCTTTCAGCTTTATCTGATGAAGATAAATGATAATTAAAGTAAATTACTTTGAGAACAAAGATTTCAAAAATTTTTGAGAAAAAATGAGGAGCTGTCACTTATTTACAGTTATTTTCAAGAATGATCTTGAAGTAAGTGTGGAAAAAAAATTAGGGAGGTAGCTGAAGTGGTTTTTAGGTTAAAAACTTTTTGAGCTAAATTTGGATATTTGATAGGATTTTGATTATATTGAACATCGAAAGGTCATCGATGATTGTCTCCTCTTGCATCGATAACAAAGCATCGGTGTTTAAAAAAATCGATGAACATCGCCACCACTAAGCTTCTGGTACATTGGGGATCTTAAGCTACAGTTCCACCGGAGGAACATTTTGTTGCTGAATGTTTCTCCTTGTTGCCAAAAGTAGAAACTTATGGCAACATACGTAAACTTCTTGTTTCCACTGAAGCAACTAAAATTGTCAATTGTTCCATATTATTTAGTAGAAATAATAAACATTTGTTGCCGAAACATAAAGAAATTTTAAGGAACATTTACGGAAACAAGCAACAGCAACAAAAATGTTCCTCCGGTGGAAACGTAGCTATTTATTTTTCGTAATCCCATACTGTTATTTTGATTTAACGGTATTCAGATGACATTTGAAAAGTCAGTGTTAACGGCCGCCGGCCGTTATAATTTCATAACGGCCGGCGGCCGTTAAGAAATCACTTGTTCAAATATTTATTTCAAAACATCATTCTGCTTACAATAACAACATTGAAATCTTGGTCCACATCGAGTTGGGAGAATAAACCTCTGATTTTCATTTCGCATAGGCTAATAATACATCTTCATTAACCACCTTTACATTCTTGCTTTTACGCCACATTTCAAAATTTTCATATTCTTTTTGATATCGCTCTTGAGTTATTTTCGGCAGATAATCAACACTCGCACATGATTCTCCCAATATTTCTAAAGGAATTTGATTTTGTTCCTCAATTTCATCAATTTCATCCATGGTCGTCGTTAAAGCGAACTTGAGAACACAAAAACCTGACGTTGTTTATAAAACTGTCAAACTGTTCCATGACAACAGAGTGCACGACGTTGGGATTTTTCTTTAGCATTGCGAGGTACGGGGTTTTTTCTTTCGTCGGAATCAAAATATAATCTTTCAACGGGATTACGAAAAATTTTTAACGACACACGGCCGATACGCAAATAACGGTTATTTGCTACATATCGGCCTTGTTACGTTATAGTTATTAACGACCCATATGTAGCAAATAACGGATGAGGTTGGATATTGTAATCCGAGGCGTAGCCGAGGATTATAACTAACCGAATCCATTATTTGCGTATCGGCCGTGTGTCGTTAAAGACTTTTCGTAATCCCGTTGGAAGATTACATTTTGATTCCGAAGAAAAAACAAACCACGTACCTCGTAATTCTGAAAAAAAATCCCAACGTCGTGCACTCTGTTGTCATGGAACTGTTTGGCAATTTTATAAACAACGTCAGTTTTTTGTGTTCGCAAGTTCGCTGTAACGACGACTATGGATGAAATTGAGGAACAAAATGAAATTCCTTTTGAAATATTGGAAGAATCATGTGCAGCGAGTGTTGATTTACTGCCGGCAATAACTCAACAGCGGTATAAAAAAGAATATGAAAATTTTGAAAATTGGCGTAATAGCAAGAATGTAAAGGTGGTTAATGAGGATGTTTTATTAGCCTATGCGAAGGAAAATCGAAGGTTTATTCTCCCAACTCGCTGTGGACGAAGATTTCAATGTTGAAACTTGCTTTGATAGTTTATGACAACATTGAAATTTCAAGGTTAGTTATTTTAAATCTTGCTCCATATTAGAGTATTATCAACAGAAATGTATTTTCAGATTTGGAAAATTATTTTTATTCTTGAGACGAAAGTCTGATGGATACAACCCAAAGAAATCAAAAATTTTGTCACAGGGCACTCGTTTCGCAGATCCTCGGCTACCATGCTTGTAGAAAATGGTGGCGATCTACTATCGGTAAAAGAACTTGGAGGTTGGGACTCCTCTGCGGTGGCGGAGTCGTATATTGAAAATTCAGTTTCGAAGAGAATGAAGATAACGAGACAACTTTTTCATAATAATGAGGCTTCACCGACAACAAGTTCAAAAACTGTTGCTATAGATGGTAAATCTCTAATCAATAAGATAGACATTTCAAATAATAGCAATTGTCAAATTACTTTTCAAATAAATAAATAGTTAGTTTTATTATAATTGTTATTGTAACCAGAATGATGTTTTGAAATAAATATTTGAACACGTGATTTCTTAACGGCCGCCGGCCGTTAACACTGACTTTTCAATTGTCATCTGAATACCGTTAAATCAAAATAACAGTATGGGATTACGAAAATAACTATATTCGTTTTCGTACTCCACTGAATCACTGCACACTGAAAATTTGCGACACGAATATTTACCAGTTGCGTTTTCGATACGTTTCCACTGCGATAGCAACACGGATTTTTTCACAAGTATTTCCTATTTTCTTTTGAAGTTTACCGCTCGAAATGGAAACCGGCGACAAGTAGGAACAGTCAACATTTGATACCAAAAAATAAAGGAATTTAAGGAACATTTTGGAACATTTACGGAAACACTTGAAGTAGCTTGAAGGGTAACAAGTAGAAAAAGTCAACATTTGTTGCCGAAACATAAAGAAATTTTAAGGAACATTTAGGAACATTTGGGAACATTTTTGGAAACACGCAACAGCAACAAAAATGTTCCACAATGTTCTCCATTGTTCCTCCTGTGGAACTGTAGCTTTACTATAAAGCTACAGTTCCACTGGAGGAACATTTTGTTGCTGATTGTTTCGCCTTGTTGCCAAGGGTAGAAACTTATACAAAATACAAAAAAAAAATACAAAATCTTTGTTAACGCATATAGCAGTTACAGATAAACATTCAAATGTAGCAATTTTATCAATATTACACACATATTATCTAAATAAAATTGTTAGGAAGAAAACAGAAGATTTTCATCTTACATCTACAATTTTCAGATCACGATATGTCCAGATGGCGGTCTGTCATATTATTCTTAAACATCTAAAGTATTAAAATATTGAACTAAGATTAAAACAACAATACTAATCGAATCAATAAGTTAGCCAAATAAAACTTTTTTAACTTGCCTACAGAAAACATTGTATTTACAATTAAAAATATCAACACTCTTATTTTCGTGCATCACAAAGTTAGCAATTTTACACATTCGATCTATAGGCATATTAATGCCATAATTAGTTCTGTGAAATGATAGGCTAAATAGTTCCCTACTTCGTGAATCCCTAGATGGAATATGAAAGCCAATCTCAACATACGTAAACTTCTTGTTGCCTCTGAAGCAACTAAACTTGTCAATAGTTGCATATTATTTAGTGAAACAATCTACATTTGTTGGCGAAAAATGAAGAAATTTAAAGAACATTTAGGAACATTTTGAAATATTTACGGAAGCACCGAAAAGCAACAAAAATATTCCTCCGGTGGAATCGTAGCTTGAAAGGTGACAAGTAGAAAAAGTCAATCATTTGTTGCCGAAACATAAAGAAATTTTAAGGAACATTAAGGAACACCTCTGGAATATTTTATTATAGAGGACTTCATCATGGTTGTGTTGTAATCTCCGTGGGCGAGTTGTTCTTCCTCTCTTTCAAAGAAACGATCGTTTCCTGCGCTTAAGGAATCGGTCTACCAGCCAGTGATATCACAGCGGGCAACAGGTAGGCAGGAACTCCTACAATTATATGGCCGTTTTTCGATTTTTGTTTTAATTTTATTAACAGGTGTTAACCATAAGAATGAATTCATTTTGTATATAAAAATAGTTAATTTACATCAAGAGGCGTGAAAGCAATACTTCTGGCATTGCTATTGAAAATATATCTAAGAAGCTGTTCATTAATGAACATCTCACCAGTAAGATAAAGTTGCTGCTGAAAAATACCAAGGAAGCAGCCAAAAGCAAGAACTTCAAGTTTGTTTGGGTGAGAAATGGAAACATTCTAGTGAGGAAAGACGATAGATCGAAGGTGATTAGTATTGGAAAGGAAAGTGATATCGTGAAACTACAGTAATTTCATTTTATGGACCCAACTAGATTCATAAAGTTGTTTGTACTAATGGCTTTATCAGTATATTACCAGAATGTCCGAGGTTTAAAATCCAAGTTATCAACACTATACATTGGCACAGTGCTTTGTGACTATGACATTGTGTGCTTCACTGAAACATGGCTCAACAATAGTGTGCTGGATAGCGAGGTGTTTTCTGGAAATTCCAGTGTGTATCGTGAAGATCGAGCAGCCTCAGCTTGTACAAAATTGGAAGGAGGTGGCACATTAATTGCTGTCAATAACTCAATCAATAGTCACATACAAGAAGAATGGTCATCTGATGTGAATAACTGAATGATGAATAACTATTTTCTATAAGCGTGCGCTTTCAACCCTTTTCCCGCACGCATTTCAATTCGTAAAGAGTCACATTGCCAAACAGTGGGGAAAAACCCCTGCTATTCCATTTCCGCACGCGTTTGCGTGCGGTAATGGAATAGCGGGGATTTTTCCCGCACGCTTTTATTAAAGAATAAACTGAATAATGATATGTCTCTGTGCACCGAACGCCACCGACGACGTTACTATGGAAACGACATGTGAATTAACATAGTATGTCATTAGTATGAAATTATTTGAATATATCAAATCGAATTTAATCGTTGTGTTGAAATCTAATCGATCTCGTATAAGCGCTTGTAGAAAAAATATTGTTCCTAACTCGTGCGGAAAGAGTATTTCCCGAGTATATCTCTTTCCGCACTTGTTAGGAAAATAACTATACCGCACTACTGTAGCGTGCGGTAATGTAACAAATGGATTATTACATTAAAATGAAACAAAGTATGGTTTTAATTTTTATAATTGTTGTTAATATTTACATTTTTTGTATCCTGTAGCTTGATGTTTTAAAACTGCTCTCAGTTTTTTGTACTGGGCAATAATTAATATTATTTTCAACAGACGTAGTTGATCGAAGCATGGAATAATGTGCCCACAACGTCGAAGATTTCATAGTTTCAGCCAATTCAGCAACATACGCCATCAGTACATTCTCAGAAAAGGATACACTGTTGTTTTTTCTACAAAAATTCATGAAGCGTTGGTACGCAAGTTCATACTTCTCTCTGGATTTCGCCGGAAGTAAATTAAGTGAAGCCACGTTCGTGGCTTCTACTAGTTCAGGAGCCGTGCAAGACAACAAATAATCACTATCAGTGTTCATGTTTACTAATTCTTCTTTAATTCCTTATAAAACACAACGAATCAAACAAAACCGGCTTTAAAATTATTTTACTTTTGTCATAACAGAGTAATTTCCATGGTTACCACTTCTATTTTTGAATATGAACATAGAGAAACCTATTTAAACTTACTTGATTACATCTTGGATGAAATATTTTTTAATTAATTTTTTTAATGTAAATCAACGATCGGAGAAAAAATAGTATGTATAATTCGTGGGAAAAGCATATTCCCAAACTCCTGTGTTACCAGACTCGTCGCTACGCTCCTCGTCTGGTAATTATCACAGTCGTTTGGGAATATTATGCTTTTCCCACTAATTATACAATATACTATTGTAGTCCTAGAAATTATACTGATATATATAGTAATTTGTTAATCGATACACTCGCTTTTGGTAATTTTACTCAACATAATCATTTCATTAATTCATCTGGAAATAGTTGATGGAATCCGTCGTTACTACGTGATAATTTAACATGATTAACAAAACTAAATTTGAATTTACTACGTTTATTATCACAAAATATTTTGAAAAATATAACACTGCGATTGCAATTTCGGTCACTAGACCCTCATCGGGCAGAGTTCTTAACTCAATCTGCCCGATGATGGTCTAGTGACCGAAATTGCAATCGCAGTGTTATATTTTTCAAAATATTTTGTGATAATAAACGTAGTAAATTCAAATTTAGTTTTGTTCATCTGGAAATACACTTGACCTTGTCTTCAACAACTGTGATTACTTGCGGAAGTTGCAATTATGCCAATCGCCTCTGGTTCATGAGGATAAGTTTCATACTACCTACCCTTGAATTCCTGGAATTAACACATATAGATTCCTCTCGAAATCTGAAATAGAAATTGACTACAAAAATTACATAGATTCATGTGAGAAAAATATATCATCCGATCCCAAGCAATTTTGGCAATATGTAAAGTCAAAAAAGAACTCTTCCAGTAGGATAACATCTATAATCATTAACGATGATATTGTGACAGATGGTCAAGCTATTTGTGAAGTATTTGCTGATCATTTCTTATCAGCATTTAATGAACCTTTGAAAACACTTGGAAGTAGGGTATCTGCTCGCTTTAACTCCCAAAATATAGATAACTATCACATACCTGAAAAAGTTATCAAAGCTAAAATACAATATCTTCCGAATAAGGGCCCTGGTCCTGATGAACTACCAACAAATTTCATTAAAATGTGCGCAGAGAGTTTGTCATTTCCACTCTTTCTTCTGTTTAACAAATCTTTAGATGCAGGGAGTTTTCCAAATTCCTGGAAAAGTGCATTCATTGTTCCAATTCATAAATCTGGTCAGAAACAGTTACCTCAGAATCATAGACCAGTGTCCAAATTATGTATATTGGCGAAATTGTTTGAAAGTATTACCTTCGAATATCTTTATCATGATGTTATGCACATTTTCAATATACAACAACATGGATTTGTCAGAAAACGTTCCGTCGAAATTAATTTATTGGAAACACGCAACAGCAACAAAAATGTTCCACAATGTTCCTCATTGTTCCTCCGGACATTGAGGAACATTTTGTTGCTGAATGTTTCGCCTTGTTGCCAAGGGTAGAAACTTATGGCAACATACGTGAACTTCTTGTTGCCACTGATGCAACTAAAATTGTCAATAGTTGCATATTATTTAGTAGAAACAATCAACATTTATTGCCGAAAAATAAAGAAATTTAAAGAACATTTAGGAACATTTTGATATATCTACGGAAGCACCGAAAAGCAACAAAAACATTCCTCCGGTGGAATCGTAGCTTCAAAGGTGACAAGTAGAAAAAGTCAATCATTTGTTGCCGAAACATAAAAAAATTTTAAGGAACATTTAGAAACATTTGGGAACATCTTTGGAAAGACGCAACAGCAACAAAAATGTTCCGAAATGTTCCTCATTGTTCCTCCGGTGTAGGGTTGCCATCCGTCCGGGTTTCCCCGGATTTGTCCTAGTTTAGGGGGCGTCCGGGGGTCGTCCGGACGGGGCTTTCAAAATATGTCCGGGTAAAACCCGGACATATTTTGTGTCCGGGTGTGTGAAGCTTGAGTGTCAGTGACGGAGATGAGCTATTAAATGAAAACCAGTTGTGGTCGATTTTTTTCGAAACATCTATATGTATACCAGCTCACAATGCGAATGTAAACTGAGTTTTTCGCTAGGGTCGCAGTAATGAAGGAAGGAGAGAAACTTGCTAAATACACTTACGCTTTCTGCTCTGATCAAAATAAAGTCTAATTTTAAAGAATTGAGTTGCTCCGACTTTAACAAATTCATGTTCAAAAATAAAGACATTTTGGGAAAAATTGGCAAGTCTGAAAAATTCCAAGTTAACTTGAATTAGTAAAAAGAACTTGATCTCGTTAAAATTAAAACTTGTTACTTACTTTTGATTTAGGTATAGTTAATAAATAATTCAGACTTTTGGGTTTACCTAACCTATCTAACCGAACTAGATGACCTATCCTATAATTTACTATTACAATGTAGAATCTAGTCTATTTGATTTTTGATCTACCAAAAAATATCGTCATGAGTTAATTTTTATTTGATCATACCAAAAAAAAGAGAAAATGTAAACTGTGTATAATAGAATTTTATTTGTTTTTTGTTGTTCTGTTTATATGGCAAACATGCAGTTTAAAGTTTAAATGAATGAAAAAATTGAACTATAAACGATGTTTTATTTTATTCAAAAAAAAAAATTTTATGGGGTGTCCGGGGAAAAACAAAATTTCACAGAACTGTCCGGGGTTTTTAAAATTTTTGTCCGGCATCGGCAATTTAGCTGATGGCAACCCTACTCCGGTGGAACTGTAGCTTTACTCTTAAGCTACAGTTCCACCGGAGGAACATTTTGTTGCCAAGGGTAGAAACTTATGGCAACATACGTGAACTTCTTGTTGCCACTGATGCAACTTAAATTGTCAATTGTTCCATATTATTTAGTAGAAATAATAATCATTTGTTGCCGAAACATAAAGAAATTTTAAGGAACATTTTGGAATATTTACGGAACACGGAACAGCAACAAAATGTTCCTCCGGTGGAATCGTAGCTTGCAGAGTGACAAGTAGAAACAGTCAACATTTGTTGCCGAAACATAAAGAAATTTAAAGGAACATTCAGGAACATTTGGGAAAATTTTCGGAAACACGCAACAACAACAAAAATTTTCCACAATGTTCCTCATTGTTCCTCCGGTGAAACTGTAGCTTTACTCTAAAGCCCCACCGGAGGAACATAGAGGAACATTTTGTTGCTGAATGTTTCGCCTTGTTGCCAAGGGTAGACACTTTATGGCAACATACGTGAACTTCTTGTTGCCACTGATTGGCACTGATGCAACTAAAATTGTCAATAGTTGCATATTATTTAGTAGAAACAATCAAAATTTATTGCCGAAACATAAAGAAGTTTTAAGGAACATTTAGGAACATTTGAGAACATTTTTGGAAACACGCAACAGCAACAAAAATATTCCTCCGGTGGAATCGTATCTTGAAGGGTGACAAGTAGAAACAGTCAACGTTTGTTGCCGAAACACAAAGAAATTGTAAGGAACATTCGGGAAAATTTTCGGAAACACGCGACAGCAACAAAAATGTTCCTTAATGTTCCTCATTGTTCCTCTGATGGAACTGTAGCTTTATGGATCGTGGGTCATTCCATGTCAAATCAACACACCCATTTCACCTCACCATCTTAGATTTCGTTGAAATTTGGATTACTCATTGTGGATTCTGGAACTAAGAAAAATGCCAAAATTCAAATTTTTATCTTGGAGCGTTTCCAAAATATGACTGCGTAAACTTTCAAAATTTCGGCCAAAAACCGAGAAGTTACTTTTTTGAAATTGCTCTAGGAGCTGCCCTAGTGGAGCAAGAGAGCTGGAAGAGGTGTCATTTTGCAGCATTCTTTATGCTCTTTCCAGTGATATATAATATGCTATACGTTATAAGGAAAAAGTTTTTGTCAAAATACAAATTCATATTTTGACATATTTTTTTTCCAAAAAGTACATAATTCAAAATTTTCAAAATTATTCCACAAATAGTTAGTACTATTGTCAATCACCTGGCCAAATATAAAAGTGGGGTGGAAATGGCTTCTTTGTTAAAAAAAAGTTTAATTGGCACTTGTTTTTCTTTAATAGGCCGTTTTGACCAAATTATAATACCTATATACCCTTAAGAATTATATATTTTAAAAATAATTGGCATTTTATATCATTTAATACTGATATTAATAGATAATTCAATAATCAAAATACTTACAACAAACTACAAAATAAAATATTCAACATAAAATATGAAAAACTGTTAATATCATTAACCTACTGTTAATCACTTGACAAAATTAAAATATCTGGGATGATGATGAGTATCATTGTTGAAAGAAATTATTGACATAAGCTCGTTTTTTATTATAAAAGCTAGCCTGCATAGCTGAATTCAACTGAATAGACATTAACAATAATTTTTGAACAACTACCTACAAACAAACCACAAATTCACACTTACCTGAGGAAAAATCAATTATTGAGTTCTAAGTAGCTGAAAATAATTTTGTTTTTGGGATTTTGGAAAACAGATTCTTCGATATCGGTTGTATCAATATCTGGCGATGAAGTATCAGTAGTAACAAAAAAATTTTACATTTCATTAATGAGATATTTTTTTCACTTTTGATGTGGCATAATGCTTAGATGCTATTTTTTATTATCAATTGGGGACTCGCCATAAAGGTATACGTTTAGTGCTTGAACAACCACTGAGCTTGAGGTACAGTCTGGGTGTATGTTTGGGACTGTTACCTCTGATGCAGGAGAATCTTCATTTTCAGCATTATTATCACCGAGTAGCTCTGTATTTTTCAGCTTGATCACGCCTTGTCTACATTTATCACGTATCATTGAGCCATAAGGTATTTGTGGAAATGATTCCAGCATCCTCACGATATTTCTCTGCTTTTTTTGTCTCTAATAAAATCATTTGATTTTTTCGAAGGGTTACAACACTGCATAGGTATTGAAGAATATATTCTCGGAAATCCAAAAAAAAATTTTTTGGATTTGTGTTTTGTATGTTATTGTTTGCCTATTCTGTTAAATTCAACTATGCAGGCTAGCTTTTATAATAATGAGCATCATGTCATTAATTTCTTTCAACAATAAAAATATAAAATACGACGAAAATAAAATAAAGATTTAAAGTTAACAGTAGGTTACTGATATTTACACTTTTTCATCTTATGTTGAATATTTCATTTTGTAGTTTCTTGGAAGTATTTTGATTATTGAATTATCTATTAATATCAGTATTAAATGATATAAAATGCCAATTATCTTCAAAATATATAATTCTTAAGGGTATATAGCAGTGGCGGCTCGTGAGGTTTTGGTTTGAGGAGGCTACAAGAGGTGTTAAAAAATACACCATAGGCGAAAATTTTTAGGATTTCAAGGTCAACCGCCTTATAATTTAAAGAAAATCAAAGTAAAACAAGCACCCTAAGCTATTAATTTGTTTTCACTTTTGAGTGTCTACCTTGAGACCTACAACTCCTATTTACAATATTCACAAAAACTCTTCTCAGCCAATTAATCAATTCATCTATTCATCAAATTTTTTTTTCTTTCACAAAATAGGTACCTACCTACCTACTTAACGAATTTGTTAACAGCTGGTGAGAGCAAATAAAAAGTTATTATATATTTCTGAAGATTAGCGGGATTCTGCGATCTTTAACGTTAACAAAATGATCTATAATATCCTCATAAAATTTTTTGTCTTTCGCCAAAAGTTTTACCAATTCCTTTTCAATAGACAACAAACTAATATTTTTCAAACGATCCTGGCTCATTGAATTTCGTAAATAAGTTTTAATTCTCTTAAGAGTGGAAAACGAGCGCTCTACGGATGCCGATGTCACCGGGATAGAAACAATTTGACATAAGAGTTTATAAACTTGGGGTAAATCTTGATTCAAATCATTATCAAAGAGGTATTTAATAGTCCTCACATGATTTTCATTTTGTCCCAAAATTTCATTGTCATTATAAACAACACACAGTTCACTTTTTATGGCCACCTTATCAAAAAAAGTGTATTTTTGACATAAATTTTCCAAAAGGTTATCTGGAAAATTAGCCGAAAATCCGGTTAAAAAATTTTTATTGAGTGAGTCGAAGAAATGCAGTTCTTCAAATCAGAGAACCTTATTTCTATTTGACCCCTAATAGTATCCAAAATTTCATAAAATATTTGCTTATAGTGAAGCTCCATATCTGCGTAACTGAATTTCATTCGTTTTGGGCTAAATTGAGTCGTATCATCAGTAGTTTGAAATACAGAAAATAGATTTTTAAAATAAACTTCTGCACGAAATTCTGAATTTTTTTCCAAAAGAAACTTCAGCCGATTTCGTGAGTAAATTACATCTGAAAACTTGTGCTGTAAGATTTGAAAAACTATTTCTGTTTGTTCAAAAATTAATTTCAAGATGTTTAAAAAATATATAAATTCCTTATCTTGTAAGTAAGATATTAATCCGCGTGCTGTATTTAAAGTTCGGTGAAAAATTCCTCACTTTCAACTAGGTATAGAATTAAATCCTCAAATCCTAAGCGGCCCCAAACAGAGACATTTTCACTAGTAAAAGGTAAACACTGCCAACAAAATAATTTATTTTTTACCTGTGATCCGGTTAGGTAAGGATGTCTCTCATAATTCCTTGTAATAAAACCGCGGTTTTGTTGTCTGTTACGCTGCACCAAATTGTTTTAATTCAGGGGTAGGTCGCAATGTTTTTATCAAAACTTTATTCTCATAACTTAGTGCACTAAAGTTATGGGATAACAAATATTCCACTAAGTCACCATTGAAATTTTTGAAATTAACTTCAGTAACCAAACTCATTTTAAAACAATACGCGAGCAATATAAGTAAACACGCTGCCATTATTAACTACGATCACACTACGATTCAATTAATACTTTCCAACGAATTCACTCGATGTCACGCGAAATTCTATAGTTGTGATTGGTCGACATTGTATGGGACTGGGTTCCTATCCGTGTTGTCATTTACATGTGTTTTGCTTTTCTATTGCAATGAAGTATTCATTCGGAGTATTTGCACCGTTGTTTGCTCTTCTGTGGCAGGCATAATGAACGTTGAGAATATTATACCTTTCTAAGCCTCCGCAGCGTTGCCACAAATATTGAAATGAATGAAATGCAGTAAATGTAAATACCTTCTATCTTAATTAATAAATTATATTATATAATGTAGGTTTAAAGGAAGGTAGGTGCATGAAATAATATGATTTTGATTAATATGAATATGCTGAATGCTGACTATTCAATATAATATATTAGTGATACACGGAATATTATTGAGGAGGCTTAGCCTCCTAAGCCTCCTTTGACTAGCCGCCCCTGGTATATAGGTATTATAATTTGGTCAAAACGGCCTATTAAAGAAAAACAAGTGCCAATTAAACTTTTTTTTAACAAAGAAGCCATTTCCACCCCACTTTTATATTTGGCCAGGTGATTGACAATAGTACTAACTATTTGTGGAATAATTTTGAAAATTTTAAATTATGTACTTTTTGGAAAAAGATTATGTCAAAATATGAATTTGTAATTTGACAAAAACTTTTTCCTTATAACGTATGGCATATTATATATCACTGGAAAGAGCATAAAGAATGCTGCAAAATGACATCTCTTCCAGCTCTCTAGCTCCACTAGGGCAGCTCCTAGAGCAATTTCAAAAAAGTAACTTTTCGGTTTTCGGCCGAAATTTTGAAAGTTTACGCAGTCATATTTTGGAAACGGTCTGAGATAAAAATTTGAATTTTGATATTTTTTTTAGTTCCAGCATCCACAATGAGTATTCCAAATTTCACCAAAATCTGAGATGGCGAGGTAAAAATTTAATTAAAAGTGTGTTGATTTGACATGGAACTACCCTCGTTATAAAATTCTCACTGGATCGAAGATCGTATAGCCTCGCGCTATATCCGCTAAACGAACTAGACTAGCACTGTTCCGTTACCTGTTACTCGTTTCTCTCATCCTCACAATCCTCAGTCAGCCAAGTCAGTTCGTTTGAAACTTTCGCGGGGTTAGTGTGTTAGTTGCCGCACAAAACTTTTTCGAACGGGTACGAGATTCGCGAATTTAATATTCGAAAAGTTCTTTGAATTTTCCTCTAGAATGCCACCTCAATCCAGCGTTAATCTTCAGTACTACAACAAAGAACCACTGTTAGGTCAGCAAAATCCAATCACTTTTCCGCGTGGTACTATAAAGAAAAATAAGGATAAAAAGGAGGAGAAAACCAAAAAGAAAAATAGAATCAAGTGTGTTTTAGTTGGAGATGATGCAGTGGGAAAAACTTCACTCATAGCCTCGTATAGTACTCATAGTTTTCCAGGCGAATATGTTCCTACAGCTTATGATAAATATAATGGTAAGTTTATTAAAAATAACTTTTTTGGAGATTTTCATTAATTTGTTGTTAATTTATTATTGTCAGCTGAGTTCAGGTGTATAAATTGAATTTAAAATGCAAAAGTAATCATGCAATTCTGATTTATTTATGATGTGGGTGTATTTACTAAGTACACAATAGAATATATTTCATAAGACATTTGCAAATATGCTTTCATGAAATAACAAAATCCTGTGAATTATAATTTCAAGTTGAGATGCATTTTAGACGAAAATATAAATTCTCCTGATGAAATGTAGTTGCTATATAGTTTTCCAATTTTGAATTTCTGAAAGGAATGATTTCTAAATTTATTGTTATTTAAGGAAAAAACTCAAAAATTATTTTGCGTATATTTTTTGTCGAACATTACAATTCCAAAAATGCAATCATAAGTATTTTAGGATAAATAAATTAACGTTAGTAGGTATCATCTATTGTTCTTTGTTAATCGAACTCCTTTTAGTAATGTACTTGAGGTTTTGTGTAAATTAATAGGCTAAGCTCTGTATTAATGAACGCTCGTTATATTAATATTTTTTAAATTTCATTCTCATATTTAAGTGAACAATTCACTTTACGCCATCAAACACAAACATGCATATTCTCAAGCTTCGTTTGTGCAGGAAGGTTTCAAAAGAGACAAAACATAGGGATTCGTTCAGTCATTTTTATAGTCGACTACAACATGCATTAGTTAATAAGATAATAATGAAAGCATTAGGAAATTTCTTATTTAATTCTGTAGATACCCGACAAAGAAATAATAAAATCTTTCTAACAATTACTAAAATGTGTTTTAGGACAGACAAAATTGTATCGCAAAAGACATATTATTTCTGTTTTATCTCATATAATATAATGAATAATGAGAACTGTACCTGAAATATTCTTATAATTTATAATTTCACAATGTTTGCATCATTTTCCTTATGAAGAATTTCTTCAATTTGGTTTTGCAAATATTTTTTCTATATCACACATTCTGTGCCATGTCAAACATGTTCTGTGTTATGTCAGACATGCCCAGTGTCAGCCAAACATGTCCTGTGATATGTCAAACGTGCCCAGTGTCATGTTAATCATTTCCTGTGATGTGTCAAACATGTTCTGTGGTATATCGGATATACTCAGTGTTAGGCAAACATCTTCTGTGATGTCAAACGTGCACTGTGCCAAGTTAAACATTTCTTGTGATATGTCAAACATGCCTATAGTGTCATGTCCATGTCAGACATTACTAGGTACAGTTATTTCTAACATGTCCATGCCATCACCACTTCATTATGATATTTATGATATTTTTCTCTATCAAACTGGTGCTGAATAACTGTTTGATACAATTGAGAGTGAAACACGGAATGAAAGTATGTAATATATCAAAAGGTTATTTTGAAAAGGGATTGAAACTCATCAATTATGGATAGGGAACATAAAGAAGTTTCACAAATTATTTCTTTTTGAATAAGCTGTACTGATTAGATACAAATAGCTGTATGTTGTTTTGGAAACATTTATTTTCATTACCCGCGTTCTTGGTTTTGGGTATAATTAGTCCCTATGAAATATTATCAATTATGTATATATTGAGTAACTTATCTTGTTAGACAATGGGAGTGGCCGAGGGAGTGGAAGATTAAGAGGAAATATCAAAATAATAATAATTCATATGAATGAAACTGATACATGCTGTGAAATTGAAGGAAGTAGAAATAGCGACGATATACCAATATTTTTTTCTTGTTAACATGTTCGATTAACGGAAATATTGTCACATGAAAATGTCGGAGATAAATTAAGGAAAAAGTTAAACTGTAGGTGATAATATTGTGATCTTTAGAAAAGCAAGAAAAACAGCCAATTATAACTTCGAATTAGATTGTAATGACTTGACAGGTTTCTTATTTATGGAGGTGAGACAAAGGTAGACAGCATCTATAGTTATTTCTTCACTACACGAAAATTTATAATTGCTTCATTATATATAAATCAATATATTGATGCGACCTAATTTATCTTTGAGAACTTTTGCAATTTCTCCGTTTCTAGTATTTGTATTTCCGAATTTGATCTTGCCACAAGATACAATTATATACAGGCTTTCCCAGATAAAACTTTCCACCTGAATATTTCGTTTAATACAAAGTTTTGAAAAAATTCCATCAACACGTCTATTTTTGATTTGAGGAGGATATCGTTTTACATTATCCAGAGGTTTTTGTAAATGTAAGGAGATATTTCGTAGTAAGGTTATAAAATTGCCAGAAACAACAAGAAGCGAAGTTTGAGCATCAGTTGTGATCAATTTTAGATTTAAAATTATAAAATTCGAAAAAATTAATTTTTTTCTGAGAACGAATAGATTTTAATTTCTCTTGGAATATATATATATATATATATATATATATATATATATATAAAATATATATATATATATATTTTTTTATATATATATATATTTTTTTATATATATATATATATATATATATATATATATATATATATATATATTTATATATTTTTTTATATATTTTATATATATATATATATATATATATATATATATATATATATATATATATATATATATATATATATATATATATATATATATATATATATATATTCCAAGAGATATCAATTATTGCTATAACAGGTTCATTTTAAAGCATTACATATCAAAATGATATGAGGTGACAACTACCGACGAACATTCTGTTAAGATACAATTTATTTCATTTTTGTGTATGTATGTATATGTTTTATATTCAAGCATCTGACTTGTATTTTATCTCAATTTTAGCTGATAAAGATGGAACTCCATTGAAACTTCCTGGTAATTTTCAATTTTGATATGTAATGCTTTGAAATAAATCTGTTATACCAAGAATCGATAATCTCTTGGAATAAATACGATGAACAGGTAATAATCAAGAATTTAAATATATATAAATATATATATATATATATATATATATATATATATATATATATATATATATATATATATATATATATATATATATATATATAATAATATATATATATATATATATATATATATATATATATATATATATATATATATATATATATATATATATATACATATATATATATATATATATATATATATATATATATATATAAATATATATACATATATATATATATATATATATATATATATAAATATATATATATATATATATATATATATATATATATATATATATATATATATATAAGAAAATATTAACTCCTATAAATACATAAGATTCAAAATATAAAAATATTTTTGTAGATATAGATCTACTCAGTAATAAATGACAAATTAAGTAAGTGATAAGTTCTCTAATTTCATAAATTTCTTGAAATTACGAACCTCAATATATTTCTGGCAATATATTCTACAATTATTGTTATATAAACTTCTATTTGGATACATTCAATTTTTGATATTCCTAGAACTGAAGTAAAACTGAGAGGAATTGAAATGTATCTTTGGGAAAACTTGGAGACAAAGAGACAAATAGAACTGAAAATAAGATGAAATTAACTTGGAAGAACAAGGCATACATTTTTACGACTGAATTAGAAAGCGCTTGGGAATTGACATAGATTAGCTCAAAATTTGTGGAACATAAGTAGCTGTAATTCGTGAAGATTTGCGCTCATCTCATATAATTTCTATTCCGAATGAAAAAATTATAGCTTAATTAGTTAATTCACATTTCTACCCGATTGTTCAGGTACTTTTCATATACCTTCGTCAATTTAATTCGTAAAATTTTAAACAGGTTTTCTGTTGAAATTTGACACCCCCAAATGGTCGTGCCGAGTTGGCATTTTCGGGATTTTCTGGTAATTCGACTATAGGCCAAGCTACAGAGATTTTTTCATGTAAAAAGTGTTAGAAGAAAACCAGCTGCGCCATTGTTTGTAAAATAGTTCAATATGATATAGTAATACGAGTATGATAACTTTGTTATCAACAATTTTATGCAAAAAATTGCATTTTCTTTAATTTTTTGCTTATAAAAATGAAACTATCAGAGTAATTGTGATGATGTTAATAGACTAATTGTAGAAAATGAAAAGACGAAGAAAATGAGGAGTAGGACGACTCGATCAGACCCTTAGTTTGAGAGGAAATCGGAAAAAACCGGCCAAAATGCAGTTTTTTCAAAAATTCTTAACTCGCTTATTTTTTGAGTTGTAGCGTAGATCCTCGGGCCAGTATTAGCTATTGATATAAACTTCATTTGTGCGAAGATCAGGAACTGTCCGATGCATAGTTTTTGATCTGTGGCCATTTGATTATGTTACTATGCAATTTTCCAGCAGACCTGAATGCGACAGGTATGGTCCGATTTCAATTTACTAAAAATATTTTGAAAGTAGAATTCTCATAGTTCAAAACGTTCATCTTGGTTTTTCATAAAAACGCTGATAAATATGTTAAAAATAAAGCTGAACATGACAAAAAACGGCCGAGCGCGTGAGAGTAGTTGAAGAGTGGGGGTTTACAATTATTATCTGACAACGTTTAGAAATTACTGTCATGTTCAAAATGCCGACGCTTTCGAATGTCATACTTCTCCTTGCCTGCTGCTCTACCCCCACTCTTCAACTACTCTCACGCGCTCGGCCGTTTTTCGTCATGTTCAGCTTTATTTTTAACATATTTCTCAGCGTTTTTATGGAAAACCAAGATGAACGTTTTGAAATATGAGAATTTTACTTTCAAAATCTTTTTAGTAAATTGAAATCGGACCATACCTGTCGCATTCAGGTCTGTTGGAAAATTGCATAGTAACATAATCAAATGGCCACAGGTCAAAAACTATGCATCGAACAGTTTCTGATCTTCGTACAAATGAAGTTTATATCAATAACTAATACTGGCCGGAGGATCTACGGTACAACTCAAAAAATAACCGAGTTAAGAATTTTTGAAAAAGCTGCATTTTGGCTGGTTTTTTCCGATTTTCTCTTAAACTAAGGGTCTGATTGAGTCGTCCGACCTCTCATTTTCTTCGTCTTTTCATTTTCTACAATTTCTGTGGACGCCATCACGATTACTGTGATAGTTTCAACTTTATAAGCAAAAAACTAAAAAAAACGCGATTTTCTGCATAAAATTGTTAATAACAAAGTTATAAATAATAAAGTCGAGTGAAAAACATATCACTATATCATATGGAACTATTTTACAAACAATGGCGCAGCTGGTTCTCTTCTAACAGTTTTTACACAAAATGCTCCCTACAAATCTCTGTAGCTTGGCCTACTATAAAGTCGGCTAGTTGGCAAAAAATGATATAACTTAGTCGGCAAATTGAAATCGCTTGGAAGTTTCTACAGGAGAAACAATGAGGAACATTGTGGAAAATTTTTGTTGCTGTTTCGTGTTTCCGAAAATGTTCCCAAATGTTCCTTGAAATGTCTTTATTTTTCGGCAACAAATGTTGACTGTTCCTAATTGACGCCGGATTCCATTTTGAGCGGTAAACTTCAATAGATAATAGGAAACATGTGTACACGAAACCGTGTTGCTATAGCAGGAAACGTATCGAGAACGCAACTAGTAAACATTCGTGTCGCAGATTTTCAGTGTGCAGTGAAGTACGAAAACGAATAAATATATAGCTACGGTTCCACCGGAGCAACATTGAGAAACATTGTGGAACAATTTGTTGCTTTTGCTTGTTTCCGTAAATGTTCCCTAAAATTTCTTTATGTTTCGGCAACAAATGTTAATTATTTCTACTAAATGATATGCAACTATTGACAATTTTAGTTGTTTCAGTGGCAACAAGAAGTTTACGTATAAGTATTGCCATAAGTTTCTAGTTTTGGCAACAAGGAGAAACCTCCGGTCAAATCCGGTGGAGCTTTAAGGTAGTAATCGTACTCTATCGATTAGTGTAATTTAAAATTACGCGCGCAGAATGTAGTATTAACAAGCAATTTTTCAATTGCCACCCGAATTCTTTGTACAGGAACCGGAATGTATTCAAGTATATTTGCAAACGCTTTTTGAGTCATGTGTAAATTTTCATAATTTTGTAGATATTTCGAAAGATGCGTACAAATTACGGAAAATACTCCCCTATACTTATAAAATTGTCAGATGTGTTTTAACTTCTCGAAATTTTTCGGCATTTTATGAAAGATCTCAGTGAATTGGAGCTGATCATGAATTTTCTACAAACGACGATGGGCGATGATCGTTTGGATTCCTTGATGTGACGACTATTTACTTCAAAAGATATTGTGAACAGATTTGACGTCGAGTTTGACTTGAATAAAATCGTGAAAGTCTGGTCTGAATTGAAACATCGTAGAATTTTTATCAAGAATTGACAAAGTTTTGAGTTGTACTTTGCAAAATTTCTTGAGTTTAATATACTGCAAAATTCATCGCCTTAACTATATCGAATTCTATTCGTACTTGCGAATCTTTTATGCACTCGAATGGAAAATTATTACAAATTGAGAAATTGTGATGAAATTGTTATAATATAAAACTAATTTGTCATCAGGGAATTCCAGAATTGTATCAATAAATTACGTTCATTGAATCATATTATGTTACAACATACACTTACTGGAAAATAAATTGTTCGCTCCGTAATTTTCACTTTCAAGTTCACTTTCTTGAAAAATAACTGCAATTCTATAAAACGATTGGCAGGTGAATACATTTCTATAATGTGTATACACAATATATCCTCATAGTCGGCAAATTTCACTTATGGAGTCTGCATTTATGGCAGAACTCGCTCCCCAAAAATCAGTACCTACGCTCACTCTATTTTATCATCTCATATACTTTGCCATCATCTCCAGATAAACTTGATTTGAACTCCTATTTATTTCAATTTTTGTCAGACGCACGGCAAAGGAAGTCAACTTTCTCTTTGCTCATGGCAGAGACATTGAAATGAACCAAAGTTTATTATACTGGTTATTCCTATTTACGTGAAATAAAGAATATAACAAGATTTATTCACCTGGAATAATACCGGAATAACAATGAATCAAATGAAAAGCTTCAGGGATATCTGAACATTTTTATGAATGGTTTGTTTGAATGAAATTGATTCTGGCACAAGAGTTCATTCAAGGTTAAATTTGTATACTTATATGACAAGCGTTCTATACAAAACTGCTACGAATTGAACCAATCTACATCACTATGACTGGCATTGTGAAACTTTTTGGGCAATGTAGTATTTTTATTATGAATAGCAACAACTTATGATAACTTGATACCTACTCAATTTTTTCACCAATTTTTAATTTTTACCCCTCCCCTACCTTTCATTATAATGTATTCAATTATCATATCATATATATAGAATCATATATCATATCATAGTATATAGAATCAGAATCTGTATACCTGAAAACCCCTAAAAAGACATATTACTCGATTTATACAACAATTTTCAAATTTCTACCCGCTTTTTTTACCTCCTCTAATATTTTGTGTTAAAATGTCATATCGACTGCAAAATCGAAATCTGAACTAACAGACCGACCGACCAACAGACCAACAAAATTTTTTTTTGCTCAAATTAGTTTTTATACACGTTTCGGGAATTTTATGCCGATTTAGTTGATAAAATTTTGAAACATTTTTTGAACAGTTACTATACATAGATTATATATAGATATATAAGTTATCATGAAGTTGTGATGTGGAAGTAATTTGAAACTTCTTGTTAACAATTAATTCAATATTTTTAGGTAGTCTATTGAAAATATCTTTTGCTGGTCAATTAGGAACCCTAATTATAAATTCTAAGTCTATGCTTAGGTAGATACTTTGCAGTTGAAAATTCGGGTACAAATTGATATCAACTATTGAATAAAGTGATGTTTTTGAAGGTGAACATTGAAATATCAAATAATAGCTGTGCCATCGTGATATTCAATTGTTTTTGCTATTTGTGCTAACCAGGGCCGGCCTAAGGGGTGTGCGAAGTATGCTGTCGCACACTCAAGCCTTTTGGAGGGGCATTAAATTGACCAATTTTTGTAAAAAAAAAATAATAAATTTGGCAAATTTTTAGAAACTGATTTAAATATTGGGCAGAAATATTTAAACTATACTCGCCGGCATATCATTGAAAGCTTGGACCCTAAACAGCTGTACACTCCCCTCTACACCCATCGCCCAGCGTGGTTGCCAGTTTGTGGATTGAAAAATTAATTCACACAGCTAAAAATCCCAAGCTTCCAATGATTTGCCGCCGACTATAGAAGGAGTTTTGTCTTAAAACTATTACAGTTAAAATTCAATGTAAAACCGAAGATCTACCCGGCTACCCCCAATGAGTTCTGAAATACAGTAAGTCTGATGCCCTTGACCAAGGTCTAAGGTCAGTAGAACAGTCGTCTCGTGGCGGGACGAGGAAAGTGTTGTGACTCATCTTCCTGCCTCCCTCCCCCTCCCCCGGCTTTGCTTTTCTAGCCAATTGGCGTCTAAAATTAAGATAGTAAATTCTTTCTCCGAAATGAAAGCAAGAAAAGCCCTTGTATAAAATGTATAATAAAAGAGACTATGAACTATCCTAATAGTTAATAATTTTGTTGTTGTTTGCGCCATTAATAAACACTGTTATTATTGGTTCACTATGTTAGTATGGTTCTGTTGCTTTATTTTCTTTTACCTATGACATATGGAAATTTATCTTAGGTCCGGTGGACGGTGTTCCCGCATTAGCTAGTAATTGCAGTATAAGCATAAAAATCATTGCAACGTTACCTAGAGTTAAGCTTTCATTAGTTTATTTGACATAATAGTGGTTATATTACAAGTAGGAGTACATATCAAGTCAATCAATAATGAATCAAATTGTCATACATAAATTTAATGTTCTACAAGGCGCAAAAGTGCACAAAAACTGTGTTTTTGGACCTTAAATTTCAAAAAATTCCATACTTCCCAGACCCCCCGGCAGGGGCATAAAATTTGAGTCTAGCACACTTGCAATTTTCGCCTTAGGCCGGCCCTGGTGCTAACAAAACTCCAGACATAAACAAAATCTCGAAAATTATGGT
>JARQZK010000013.1:992500-1070000 GCA_030704885.1 Cynegetis impunctata | reverse complement strand
TCGTATTTTCCCCGAAAATAATAGACTAATGCAGCGTATCGAAAGTCCACAATCAGGTGTAGGGGTAGGTTCTTCATCTGTTTTGGACCTCCTAGACTACGATTCTATATATATATATATATATATATATATATATATATATATATATATATATATATATATATATATATATATCAGGGGCGGCTAGTCAAAGGAGGCTAAGGAGGCTAAGCCTCCTCAATAATATTCCGTGTATCACTAATATATATATATATTATATTGAATAGTCAGCATTCAGCATATTCATATTAATCAAAATCATATTATTTTATGCACCTACCTTCCTTTCAACCTACATTATATAATATAATTTATTAATTAAGATAGAAGGTATTTACATTTACTGCATTTCATTCATTTCAAGATTTGTGGCAACGCTGCGGAAAGCTTAGAAAGGTATATTCTCAACGTTCATTATGCCTGCCACAGAAAAGCAAACTCACACCACTCAAAAACAAATACTCCGAATGAATACTTCATTGAAATAGAAAACCAAAACACATGTACATGGCAACACCGATAAAGTCCAGTCTTATAAAATGTCGACCAATCACAACTATAGAATCTCCCTGACATCGACTAAAGTCGTTGATTGAATCGTAGTATGATCGTAATTCGTATTCGTACTGTCTGAATAATGGACGCCGGAATCAACTCGCGTTACGCGTATTGTTTTAAAATGAGTGATTACTGAAATTAATTTCAAAAATTTCAATGGTGACTTAGTGGAATATTTGTTATCCCATAACTTTAGTGCCCTAAGTTATGAGGATAAAGTTTTGATAAAAAAAAAAACCTACCCCTGAATTAAACAATTTGGTGCAGCGTAACAGAAAACAAAACCGCGGTTTTAATACACGGAATTATGAGAGAAATCCTTGCCTAACCGGATCACAGGTAAAAAATAAATTATTTTGTTGGCAGTGTTTACTTTTTACTAGTGAAAATGTCTCTGTTTGGGGCCGCTTAGGATTTGAGGATTTAATTCTATACCTAGTTGAAAGTGAGGAATTTTTCACCGATAAAGTAACTTTAAATACAGCACGCGGATTAATATCTTACTTACAAGATAAGGAATTTATATATTTTTTAAACATCTTTAAATTAATTTTTGAACAAACGGAAATAGTTTTTCAAATCTTACAGCACAAGTTTTCAGATGTAATTTACTCACGAAATCGGCTCAAGTTTGTTTTTGGAAAAAATTTCAGAATTTCGTGCAGAAGTTTATTTTAAAAAACTATTTTCTGTATTTCAAACTACTGATGATACGACTCAATTTAGCCCAAAACGAAAGAAATTCAGTTACGCAGATATGGAGCTTCACTATAAGCAAATATTTTATGAAATTTTGGATACTATTAGGGGTCAAATAGAAATAAGGTTCTCTGATTTGAAAGAACTGCATTTCTTCGACTCACTCAATAAAAATTTGTTCACCGGAATTTCGGCTAATTTTCCAGATAACCTTTTGGAAAATTTATGTCAAAAATACACTTTTTTTGATAAGGTAGCCATAAAAAGTGAACTGTGTGTTGTTTATAATGACAATGAAATTTTGGGGCACAATGAAAATCATGTGAGGACTATTAAATATCTTTTTGATAATGATTTGAATCAAGAATTACCCCAAGTTTATAAACTCTTATGTCTAATTGTTTCTATCCCGGTGACATCGGCTTCCGTAGAGCGCTCGTTTTCCACTCTTAAGAGAATTAAAACTTATTTACGAAATTCAATGAGCCAGGATCGTTTGAAAAATATTAGTTTGTTGTCTATTGAAAAGGAATTGGTAAAACTTTTGGCGAAAGACAAAAAATTTTATGAGGATATTATAGATTATTTTGCTAACGTTAAAGATCGCAGAATCCCGCTAATCTTCAAAAGTATATAATAACTTTTCATTTGCTCTCACCAGCTGTTAAAAAATTCGTTAAGTAGGTAGGTATGTACCTATTATGTGAAAGAAAAAATTTGAAGAATAGATGAATTGATTAATTGGCTGAGAAGAATTTTTGTGAATATTGTAAATAGGAGTTGTAGGTCTCAAGGTAGACACTCGAAAGTGAAAACAAATTAATAGCTTAGGGTGCTTGTTTTACTTTGATTTTCTTTAAATTATATTGACCTTGAATTCCTAAAAATTTTCGGCTATGGTGTATTTTTAACACCTCTTGTAGCCTCCTCAAACCAAAACCTCACGAGCCGCCACTGATATATATATATATATATATATATATATATATATATATTTTTTTTATTTTTTTTTCCCGGTTCAGCGGCTCCCATCAAACCAAATGAGCTGAAATTTGTTACCATTTGGGGTTGTATTCTAGGCAGACAGAAACTATCAAAATTTTGATAAATTTCTAGAACCGCCGCCATTTGAAGTAGACATTTTTTTTTCCATATGAATATTTTCTCCTGTACATATTAACATCTTCAGCGGCATCCATCAAACCAAACGAGTTGACATTTGGTATCTGGGATTGTTTTCGAGGAAAAACCATACTATAAAAATTTGGGTTTTTCCAACCGCCGCTATTTTTGCTGCAGATTAGACGTTAAAGGTTTGAAATTTGGTGAGTGGATTGAGCTTATGTTGAAATACAATCCTTTGTGGGTTAAATTCTTCTCCCCAACCGCAAAATTTTTGGTTTTAGTCGTAATTTATCCTATAAAATATGTACATATTATTGCAGTGTATCGAAGCTAACTAAGAAATATTGAAAACTAAGTAAAAAAGTGGGTTACTCAGCAAAGAGAGAGGCTGGATAATTATTGACAAAACAAAAAATTGCCAATTTACATCTATATTTCAGCCCTATATTGGGACCTTCATCAGGATGTTGAAAATTACAAGCGAATCAGACCAAAGAATAAACAGGTACAAAGTTGAAAGCTTACTTACATATTGGCTAGTTGTACATAATAAGGTTTAAAGAAGAATTTGTAAAATTCATACTAATTTACTAATATTAAAATCATAGCAATACTGCTCTGTGACACATAGAATCCAACAAAACAAAAAACAAAATATAATATTTGTATTTTATAACCTCTATATAAATAAAATTGATATTTGAGATCTGAAAAATGCTTATTATTGCTCACCAAAATTGGAAACTTTTATCCAATTTAACCGACCTTGTAGGTCTCTCCGTTTCCGAGATAGCATAGCAATAGTGGGATCAGCTAAAAAAACGGCATGTATGTATATATATATATATATATATATATATATATATATATATATAAATATATATATATATATATATATATATATATATATATATATATATATATATATATATATATATATCTAAATAACCTTAATATTACAAAAATTATATTTCTGAATGAACGCGATATAACGATATAACATCATTTTGAAATATTCCTGTTCCTTCAGACCGATTTCTAAATTACTCCTTGTTGATAAATGGACAGTGAATTGAAACCTTATATATACCTACATATTCCTAAGAAATGAAGATATTAACTTGACCCAAAT
Source organism: Cynegetis impunctata (assembly GCA_030704885.1). NCBI lineage: Eukaryota > Metazoa > Arthropoda > Insecta > Coleoptera > Coccinellidae > Cynegetis > Cynegetis impunctata. The sequence continues at coordinate 1,066,447 of JARQZK010000013.1, read as the reverse complement.
GTTATGACAGGGTAAACTTATCGTAGATAACATAAAGATGTCCTACAAACCTTCAAGTATCATGTTACACATCAATTCTGAAAATCTTATCTGTTATCTTACCGTCCAATTTATCTTAAGAAACTTGATACTTTGAAAAATTGGAATAAATAATGGAAGCGTATCAATAATTTTAGCTTGACATGGTGCACTTATGATATGAAGAAAGCGAGTAAAAAAACAAATTATGCAAACGTAGAAATCTGTTACTTTTACTATTTGAGAATACAGATAGGTATTTAAAACAATGGTTTTTAGTCTTTCTCTTCCCGTGAAATTTGAAACAATGAAGAATTATAAATAAGTTAGAATATACGGTTAATGTAGCTAATGACTGTATAATTTAATTAATTTTCTCTTCGAGCGTTTTCAGTAGGTGTGTTTGTAATTTCCATAACTCCTCTGGTGGTGCAAAAATAACCTCAATTAGGATGTAATTTACTATTTTTGTTTCTAGTTCATTAAAAAACTCGGCTATAGGTCAGAGTATTTAACATCTACTTGGCACTTGATCCTTATTATTATACTTTTCAGGCGTTGATTCAATTGCAAAAGAGGTTACAGAAGGCTATGAGAAATAAACGCAATCATTCGTATTTTTTATTCAATAAAAATTTTGCATATTTCATTTGAAATAAGACTACTATGATGGTTCGATAAATATTGAATATAAAATGATTAATTCAGCCAAATATTTAATCAAATATTCTCAAAATTTCAGTTAACTTTATCTATTATAATATTTCATTATATATATTTTGAGAATTTTCAATATACAAATACTTTAATTTATTTGATTTCATAGATATTGAGAAACGTGTTCAATTCAACTGAAGCGGAAAAAATATGAATTTTGACTAAAGTAGCTGAAGTAATCTATATAAATAAATATATATATATATATATATATATATATATATATATATATATATATATATATATGGTTGTCTGGTTTCCCGGGTTTGTAGACTTTAACGAAGACGAAGCCCATACGCGGATACAAACCCGGGAAACCAGACAACCAGATTATCTCCGCGAGAACCTGAAAATCAACATATATATATATATATATATATATATATATATATATATATATATATATATATATATATATATATATATATATAAATATATATACAGGGTGACCCAGAGCTACGTAATCGGTCCATAACTTTTTTGTCATTGAAGATATCGATATGAAATTTTCAGAGCAAATATGGTCTGACTAAGTCTATTCTTCAAAATTATTTTGAAAAAAATTGCACTTCCGGTTTTGCCGGAAGTGATATCAACTTTGTTATTTAAAATGGAATATCCTGTATATTTTTTGATTTTCGAATTTCTCATGTAATTTGTAATAAAATTGTCATAACATTCTTCATACCTTAAATGAACAGTTTTCGAGTTATTAATTTTTTTCGTAAAATTTTGACAGTTGCGTCTTCAACAAAAATAGGCTATAACTTCTTTGTTAGTAGGTCTATTTGTATGCGGTTTGGATTTTTGTAACTTTGAAACAGTGGTTTATTCATTCCTTGTCAAAATTTTCTATATTTCTAACTTATTACTTGCTAAAATCTAGGGTGAAGTTTGAAAGTTTCAAACGTCAATAACTTTCTTATTCCTAATGGATTGCTATGTATATTTTTGCAATTTTAAATTTGCTATTCAATTACCTTTCGATTTGTATAGCCATTCCAAACCTAAAGTTAATAATAACAAAGATATTTCACAATTTTGTGATAATTTATATATCAATTCACCTGAGAAATCGTCTAGCTTGTTATTTTGACGTATCCATGGATACCAATAATAAAAATTATTTAAAATCTAATTGTGTCACCCTTTCTAGTATTTTTTTAGTTAATAAAATGGATTTTACGCGACAAGTAATGATAAATATGGTTTACTGTATTGAAGATGCGGATCGAAATGTTCTGCTAGCTAGTAGAATTTATCATCAAAAATATTCTGATTCTGATTCAACTACATTTTGTGATTCTGTTATTAATAAGCATTGATTTCTTTATGTATAACATTGAAATGTATAATTTGGAGTAACTGTTGGATCATGCGAATGTACTCCTCCTGACCAAAATGATAATGTCAAACTTGACATTGCAATTTGACATCAGTCTACTACAAATATATGTTGTTTATAAACAACAATAATTATTGAATATTAACGTCTTAGAATTACTATTTTTTCAATCTTTTCGGATATCAGCATCAGGTGCTATAAACCTAATGAACAGAAAAGGTGACACAATTAAATTTTAAACAATTTTCGTAATTGGTATCCATTGATACGTCAAAAATAACTCGCTAGTCGATTTCTCAAGTGTTTTGATTTATAAATTGTTACAGAATTGTGAAATATCTTTGATATTATCAACTTTAGGTATAGGGAATGGTTATACAAATCGAAAGGTAATTGAATAGCAAATTTGATAATGCAAAAATATACATAGCACTCCATTAGAAATAAGAAAGTTATTAACGTTTGAAATTTGCCAACTTCACCCTAGATTTTATCAAATAATAAGTTAGAAATATAAAAAAATTTGACATGGAATAAATGAAACAATGTTTCAAGGTTACAAAAATCTAAACGGCATATCAATAGACCTACTAACAAAGAAGTTATAGCCTATTTTTGTTGAAGACGTAACTGTCAAAATTTTACGAAAAAAATTAATAACTCGAAAACTGTTCATTTAAGGTATGAAGAATGTTATGACAATTTTATTATAAATTACATAAGAAATTCGAAAATCAAAAAATATACAGGGTATTCCATTTGAAATAACAAAGTTGATATCACTTCCGGCAAAACCGGAAGTGCAATTTTCCTCAAAATAATTTTGAAAATAGACTTAGTCAGATCATATTTGCTCTGATAATTTCATATCGATGTCTTCAATGACAAAAAAGTTATGGACCGATTACGTAGCTCTGGGTCACCCTGTATATATATATATATATATATATATATATATATATATATATATATATATATATATATATATATATATATATATATATATATATATATATATATATATATATATATATATATATATATATATATATATATATATATATATATATATATATATATATATATATATATATATATATATATATATATATATATATATATAATATATATATATATATATATATATATATATATATATATATATATATATATATATATATATATATATATATATATATATATAATATATATATATATATATATATATATATATATATATATATATATATTTATATATATATATATATATATATATATATTTATATATATATATATATATATATATATATATATTTATATATATATATTATATATATATATATATATATATAATATATATATATATATATATATATATATATATATATATATATATATATATTATATATATATATATATATATATATATATATATATATATATATATATATATATATTATATATATATATATATATATATATATATATATATATAGATATATATATATATATATATATATATATATATATATATATATATATATATATATATATAGATATACATATATATATATATATATATATATATATATATATATATATATATATATATATATATATATTTCGCTTATCTCTTGGTGAAATATGATTTAATATTAGATGAATCTGGAAGAAAATACTTAACAATGTTTCGAGTTTTAAGACCATCTTCAAAAGTATTTCCAATAATAAAAACAGATCCACCACTGATGCTGTCAACAAGCTTGTTCAATACATCATTGATGGAATGGAGGAGGGTCTCATTGTAGGAACCTTTTTCTATGACCTTAGTAAGGCATTTGATTGTGTGTCTACCAACATACTGGTAGACAAACTGGAAGCTTACAAGTTTGATACATGCAGCTGTAACTTAATCAAATCTTATCTTTCAAATCGCAAACAGTATACTTGTATAAATGGGATTGCTTCTGACCTCCTTGTTGTCACCAGGGGCGTTCCCCAGGGATCAGTATTGGGACCTACACTATTTCTCATTTTTATTAACGATGTAATTCAGGCTGTGGGAGCTGCTGATCTCCTGTTATTTGCCGATGACACCGGTGTGGTCGGAAGCGGGCAAAATGAACAAGACTTGACAGACTCAATGGCACAAACTCAGGAACTTCTATTTGAATGGTTCTGTCTAAACGAGCTGAGCGTAAATCTTAACAAAACCGCGAAGATGTTATTCACTCACAGAAACATTTCATTTCAGAATCCCAAAAGTGTTAAGTTCCTAGGACTAACTATGTGTTCTAACCTGAATTGGGAGGAGCACATTGACTGTCTCGCAAAAAAGATATCTAGAAATATCTTTCTCATACGCAACTTAGTAAAATGTTTACCTGTGGATGTGATACGGACGGCTTACTTTGCTCTCATTCAATCACATATGTGCTATGTTTTAACGGGTTGGGGTCACAGCACTCATGCTAACAGAATATTTGGACTGCAGCGTAAAGTTATGAGAATTATGGCAAAAAAAAATACAGAGACGATGTTAAAAGCACTTTTACTGAGTATAATATTCTCACTTTTCCCTCTTTATATATTCTCTCTTGTCTCTTACATGCTAGATCCAACAATAGCTACATTCTGAATAATGAAATTCATGATTATTACACTAGACAAAATAGTCTAATTCATATAGATATTCTACGCCTAAACTCTAGTAAATCGTGTTACAATTACTACAGCAAAGTGTTTTTTAACAAACTCCCACAAAAAGTGAAAGAACTTCCTCTTAAACAATTCAAAAACGTAATAAAGTTGTTTCTAATTAAAAACGCATTCTTTGATTTCGGTGAATTTCTAAATATACAGTTCACAAATGACAGCTTTAAATCATAATTGAAAATTTGTACATTATTTTTATATCATCTTAATTTGAAAAAAGATTGTTTATATGTCCTGTGTTTTGTTATTTGTAACTGTGCAATTAATTTAATTTCATATTGTGATTTAATTTTAGTTATATGTTGTAATATACAAGATATTTTTTTTATAATGACAAATGTAAACTTATGTATAACATGCTCAATAAACTGAACTGAACTGAACTAATAATACCTAAAAATGGGATCAAAACATGTAAATTACAATACATTTTAATATATTGTGAAACTTTTGCCAAGTATATTCTGCAAGATTCATCAAATATCTATCTATATACTTAGAAAAAATACATCTGGCGTTTTTATAATAAGATATTAGAGTTTTATAGAATTAAGTAAACATGAGCAGAACCTCACATGAAGTAATTTCAACAAGGGAATCTCAAAAATAGTTCGATCTTTCAAAAAAATTTCAGGTGCATCATTAACCATTCACTCAATCTTAAATTTCTATACTAACTTATTGTCTAGTTGAACTTACTCGCATCTGAATTTGTAGGAAAGTGTAGAAATTATCAAACATAAATAGTTTCTCTGGAAATTTGCCCAATGTTGAACTCAACCTGTTGCCTTTTTTCACGCGAAATGATCAAATTTCAGGTAACTCAACTTTTAGAAAAAAAAAATTTATTTCCATTTTTAAGGAGACTACTATTAAATTTATTATTGGCAGTGGAGCTCATTGAAACTAAAATAAAGTTTCGCTGTTTTAATTGAGGTCATTTGTAGAGTTATTAGATTCATCGTGTAAATTTCATTATGTAACATAAATGTGAACATAAACCAAAAAAAAAAATTGTACGTACACATGAATAAAATCAGATTTCATAAAATTGTATCATTCAAATTATTGATTGAAGTTCAAAACCATTCTCATTGTTTCGTAATTTGAATGTAGAATCTTAATATTGTTTTTCATTTGTTTGAGTTTTCACCGAGGGTTATACACACTTGAGGGGGGGTTAAAAATTCGTATGTATAAAAGAACCTAAATTAGTCGAAAATAAGACCTTCGTAGCGGAACGCTGCTGGTAACGCGTTTTTTATAACGATCTAATGGCGGTTTTCCACCAAACGGACAAAAAAAACAAAACGCAAACTCGTGTCGAATAAAACAAAACTGCATTTTTTCGTAAACTTTCTGAAGACTGACATATTTTGCGACAGTTGGAGTTTTGTTTTTCGAGTCCCGCTCGGAAGCGGTAACATCAAACGGTTTCGTTGTTTTGAAACTCAAGTCTGTTTAGTGGAAACGGTCGTTTTGTGTCTTCTATTTTCATTTTACTAGTCTGAAAACGAATTTCGTACCAAATTAGTAGGTAAGTAAATAACGTATATACATTAGGGAAATATATACATTATTTATTGGTTATTCCATACCATGTCTGAAGGAGGTGAAGTTTCCAAAAAGCAGTGGACTACTGAAGAAATCTGTACCTTCAGTATTAACCAGCTACAACTAAGAATAAAAAAGTCTTCTTCGTTAAATATGTTAGTTGATTGTTAAAAAAAACTGTGCTTTATCTTCCTCATGACAACCAGTGGAAAAGGATCGAAAACAAAAACAAAACACGAGCAAAATGTAGGCCGCTTGATCTAAACAAGAGTTTTCGTTTTGTTTCAGTTTTGTATTTGTTTTTCTAGTCTAGAGTCTAGAAAACACAAACACTACATAAACTCAACTGTCCGTTTAGTGGAAAACCGCCATATAAACGAAAATAATCAACTTACAATGTTCAATGTACTCAATACCGCAGTTAAAATGAATCCATTTCTATATCACATTGAAACGTAATCAAAAAGTAATTATAGAGGTGCCGGCAGTTAGGTAATTAAAAGTTAATGGTAGTATACTGCACAAATACGAAACTTATTATTGCATGTAATTGTATAGGCTTATGAACTGTTATCATGTAGCCTAACAACAACACTGGGACAGAAATTGACTTTGTGGACATAATTTTGTTGCGGCTTATTTCTCAGAAATCCTTTCGCCGCAATTCTAGCTTGACGCCATCGTCGTTCTTTCCATTATGTGGAAAATTTTCACTCTATTCTACATATATCTTGGAACGTATGTTTGTGTAATGATCTCCGTAACGCTAGAAGTACTCTATCTTATTCTAAGAACAATAATATAACTGCAACATATATCAGGATGGATTATGCTCTCACTTGTCGGAATTTTTTGGGAGTATTTACGTCAATACGACGAAATGTCTTAAAGAAAAAAGAGAGAAGCGCGTTGTTCCATTCAGTATGCTTAAAATATTTCACATTTCTTTTATTGTTACTTATTTCATATAATTTCAAATTCATATCAGAAATTCTAATTTTATGTATTTTGTTTATAGTGTATCTATCATCAATTAATTAATTTCTACTTAGTTTTAATTACTAAACATCTACTTTTCAATATTTATAAAAATTGAATTTGCGGTTTGACTAATGTGAAAATTACAAAATATCGTTTTTACGGTTGTAGCATACTAAAAATGCATGTATTCGTTATTTAGCCCCAAAAACATGACTCCTTGTGTTCAAACCCATTGAAATATTGGATGGATTTGGCCGTACTTTGTGATAATACATTTTTAAATATAAATGAGAAACAATATAATTTGTTTTTTATAAAAATAGTGATAAAGTGATAAAAAACAGAGAATATTATTTCTCATTTATATTTACCTTTATTCTTAGTCGTATTCTTCCTTAAAATACAAACTATTACAGTATATCGAAGGAAAACAGTCCGGTGCGGGAGTAGTTTTTTTTATCCGTTTTAGACGATTTTCGAAAAAATTTATCAAAAAAAAACAATCAAAATTTGGTAAAATTTTTCCAACCGCTAGAGGGTTCAAACTTGGTACGTAGAGTGAGTTGATGTTGAGGAACTGTCTTTTTTGTAGTTTCAACCATTTTCCTCAGCCGCATTGCACCGCGCATGGGCTATTCCATTTAAATATATATAATCTAAGAAAATCACACATTCAACTTTGACACTAAAATATTAAATGCTGAAGGTAGGTAAGGAAATTAAGCTGAATTTCCAAAACTTATTACAGATAAATGCCTACATTCGGGTCTTATATTGAATAACCAAATACTACAATCCCCCTACTTAATTTTTTCAAAATTACGTAACTACCTGACTAGCACTTTAGAATAGAATTCCCTATCTTACTAATTATTTGTAACCATCTTTCTACCCAACTTGTTATTTATTTATGTATTTATTGTATTGCATATATCCGAGAAATGTAATCATTTGGAACTCAGCATCTTAACAAGGTTCGTTTTGCGTATTTTATCTAATAAACGTGTAAATTGTTGTTATTAACCATTGTTTTAATATATTTTCATTAATTTGAATCAATATCAATATCGGCCATATCAATCTGAAATTAGAGAAGATATATCAACTTTTATTTTAATTCCTGTTTAGTGAAATCCTCGAATGAAAGATTCTGAAATTTTTTTGTTATAATAAGTGAAATGAATTAAGAGGACAAGCCCTACTGTAGGTAAAAAAAGCGGTTAAGAAATTTGAATAAAAGTAGTTATTCTATTGAACTTCTCAAAGATGCTGAATAGGAGAAAAAATTCCCATAACAGTATTTGCTAGTGTTCATTGATTTTTCGCTGGTGTAACGTCTAACGTGATTCAATATTCAGTTGAAAATAGTTATATATGTACCAAGTGCGTTATATAGATCCTTACGCCCGATGGGCGTTAGGACCTAGTAACGCACGTGGTGCATACACGATTTTATTTTTCACGAAAAAATTGTTTTATTATAATGAAAAAGCGATTTTAAAATCGGTTCATTGCTCCTATCCATTTTCCTTCTCATAGTAGGCATGTCATTTGCTGATATTTCAACGTTTGTGAATATTTTTGTCATCATATTTAGTGAATGTCATTGCTGCTTTCTTTGTGTAGTCTTATAGAAATAATGGAAATGAAATTTACCCAAGAATATCATAGAAAATGCAGCCAAAGCTGCGAATAATTCATTGCCAGAGAAATCCAGAGTCGTATACGACAAGGATTATGAAGTATTCAATCAATGAAAGTTGCTTCATTTCTACTCGTACAATTAGCGGGTGTTATTATCCATAACGCCCGCAAATTCGGGCATAATGACTGTGTTTATAGCAACCGTATCCAAGGTGAAATAAACATATAATATACAAGTGAAGAATAAAACTTCATATGAAACACATTGTTAACTAGTATAAAGATAATTTCGAGAACATTGTTGAAATTTGTAATATTATGGGGTTCAACTAATGATTACTGTATTCTTTGAATATATTTTCTTAACGTAATAATTTCATGGCATTCCAAATGGCATTTCCTCTACATATCACCTATTGAGATTTATTACACACTTTCCTCAAACATCCTATCATGTATTATTCAGAGGTTCAACAACGAATAAAAATCCAGTCTTCTTCTCGAACTTCCTTGTATAGACCTTCTGGATATCCAAGATGAATAGCGTCTTTTATTTTTGCACCAAAACCGCCGCATTGTTTGGCATCTACCAATGCATTTTCCTTCCATTGTGCCTGTTTTAGATAAATCCACAAAGACGCAAACCGTAATGACTACAGAGGGTTCTCGCTACGTGATATAACATTGTAAACAAAGGGAAATTCAATTCAAACAGTTATCCTGCCAGTTTTCCCGCTTTCCAAACTTTAGAATATGAGGGAGTCTGATATATTAATGTCTTCGCTTTACCTCTAATGGTGCCAAGTTCAACAATAGGGGAAAATATTGCTCGGAGATGAAAGATTGAGGTGGTAACCAGGGATGTGTAGAAATGAAGGATAATAAAGTATCATGATTTATTTTATATATATGAACCCTTATATCACGTATTTCCACATTAGCTGTTTGATAAGTTGATTATGTTTTCCGTTTCTATGTTATAATTAATAATTACTACAGCAGGTAACGCTTTTATGGTATACATACAGACTTATAAAATTTGTAACTTACTGTTTTGTTGCAGAAATATTATGGCAACCTCCTTTTAAATATATGAACGTATATGTGAGCTAAAGCTGAACTGTTTCTAGTCGTATTTTATACCATAAAATACATACTATTGCAGTGTATCGATGGAAAGCAATCAGTTGCGGGAGTAGTTTTCTATCTGTTTTAGATCTCCTAGACCACGATTTTCGAAGAATGTTTCATGTCTGATAATATATACATATATATATATATATATATATATATATATATATATATATATATATATATATATATATATATATAATAATAACTTTATTAATTCCACTCAATGTCAAGTACATTATGGGATCGTCAGAAATGGAAAATTACATGTCATAAATACAAAAATATATATCACAGCTCTACTGTACAAACAAAATACACACAGAATACAAAACATTACAAAACTTGGTTTTACATCAAAATATAAAGATGATAAGATTTACAAGCCTGGTGTTTCTGTGTCTTCAAAAAATTTACTCAAGGAGTAGTAGCATTTGTTAACGAAAAAAGATTTCAATTTTTTTATAATCTTATGGTCTACATTTGCATTCGAAAATTCGTGGGTTATTTTATTCAGCTTGTTGTAACACCATATTCCCACGTATTTTTGGCTTTGTTGGCCTACCGTTAATCTGGAAAAAGGTAAGTGATAATCATCCCTAAAACGCGTATTATGACCGTGGATCTCCCGCCTTTGAGATAAACGATTTTTGCTATTTAAAGTATGAACTATCAAAGAGTATATGTATAACGAAGGAAAAGACATTATTTTTAGTTGGCGAAAGTATTTCCTGCATGCATATATATATATATATATATATATATATATATATATATATATATATATATATATATATATATACAGGGCCGTATTTATGAATTTGCCGCCCATGGGCCCAAAGCATTTCGCCGCCCTCGCCTCCCAAACGCGACAATTTGCCAGACCTAAAATAATACTATTTGAACATCAATATCTTAAAAATAAATTCGAATAACATCTTAATAATGTCATAGTATTATATAACCTCACTAACTATGATCTAGGAATAATGCTATAATTAGTACTTTGTTATGTGGAATATTTGCAGATAATCTATGATTTCCTTTTACACCTCAAGATATAGTTTTAACTGTTAAACATAGAACAATTATTGTTATCATAATTATCGGAAAAATATGGATTGAAGGAAAAGTTACATGTTTCGTCACTTGCTGCCGACGAGATTTAAAAAAAAACCAGTAGTCCTTCATATTGTTTTTTTCACTCATTTTAAAACCACATAAAAACCACAATTTTATTTTTTTTTTCAAAGTGAATTGTAATAGCAGGAAATTAAGAAATCGAAAACGATGCAATGATAAGACTGTTTATTGAGAGCTAAAACATTCAATTCATAGTGAAACTATGATGATTTTTTTACGCCTAGCTTTAAAATTAGCGACTGTATCAATGACATCATTAAAGTCAAGTCTTTTTCTATTGTTAAAATAGCTGAGTTAACTAACCTTTTCTGGCCAACAGTTGATCTTAAATAATTTTTTACTCGTGTAAGAGTAGAAAAAGAACGTTCTGCTGCACAGTTGTAGCATGTTTTTGTGTACACCAGCCAGGTGTACACAAAAACATCTTAAAAGCTACCCTTACATTTGGTTATAAGTTCTGAAGATCTTTGGACAAAATATATCTGTTCAATTGTGACAGCGACATCTCTTCTGTACTGTATGCCTTTTCTTTGCACAGACATCAAATGATGACATTCAACAACAGAAAAAGGGAGCTTCAATATCTGTTGAGTAATTAGTGTATAAATCTGAGTGAAAACAAAAATTCTACATTAAACGCTCTTGACTTTTTAGCAAAATTTAACTGGCCTTCAGAATTTGCCGCCCTGGGCCCGGGCCCATGCCTAAGTCCGGCCCTGTATATATATATATATATATATATATATATATATATATATATATATATATATATATATATATATATATATATATATATATATATATATATATATATATATATATAATATATATATTGGTGAGTGCGGATGGTGACCGATGCGCTGCGACCTTATTAGATCTATTGTGCCCCATCTTCTTCTGCTTCTCGGTGTGTTCTCGTTTTACAGCAGCCCCTCAAATACCTTCAGGAATTTGAGGATTTTAAGGGGGTCTATTCGTGGTATTTCTTCTACAGTCAGCTGGTATGATCCCAGTGTGTTAAGTCTTTCATGGTGCACAGCATAGCACTCCATCAGTATATGGTGGGGTGTTTCTGGACGTTCCTTGCAGAATCTGCAGGTGCTGTCCCCCTCTAAACCTAGCTTCCTTAGGTGTTCTTTGAGTCTGCAATGCCCCGTAAGAAATCCTGTTATTGTCTTTAGACTAGTTTTGCTGAGGTTAATCAGTGTCTTCGATCTTGCTCGGTTGAACTTTCCGAGAAGATCTTTGGCCTGCCTCAGTCCTGGAAGTCTTTGCCAGTATGTTGCTCTCATTGCTTCTTCAGCTTTATTGAGTTCTTCTTGGAAGTAAGATTTTCCAATATATATATATATATTTTTTTTCCCTGTATATATTGGCATCTCCAACGGCTCAAATGAGCTGAAATTTGGTACCTTGGATTGTTTACGTTGTAGAACGAAACTATCAAAATTTGGCTGAACTTTTCCAACCGCCGCCATTCTTACGCTGATATTTCTTTCTTCGCGGTTTTGGAAAAATTGCCGAACTCCACAACTTCTGCAGATTGAGTTAGAGGGTTGAAGTTTAGTACGTATATTGAGGTTATATTGACTTAAAAACATTTTTAGATTTCAACTTTTTTTCTCAAAAGCTCTGCTATCTGCGATCTGCTATCAGTACGCGATGCACTTCGCGAATTTTTTTTCACAATAGAGGGTTCAAATTTTGTACGTGAATTATGTTGATGTTGAGATAAGTTCCTTCGTTGGTTTGAACTTTTTTCAACCTCGATGCGATTCGCAAATTTTTTATATAATAAATCTTTTTTTCTATTCGGTTTGCTATTTAACCGTGATTTTTCAAAATAAAATTTTGTCCGTTAAAATCGCATCTCGACGCGATGCATTTCGCGCTGAAAATACGACATTAGTGATGGAGCCCTGGTGTTCACGCCTTTTTCAAAATTATGGTCAATATAAAAAAATTTTTGATTCTTTAAAGATTTTGCTCACTTGGACGGCACGGCACGGCCTGGTTACGTCCGTCGTCTGCAGGCCAAGTCATGTAGTATGGCCAACAACTCCTATAACACTTGAATTTTACGAGTTGTTGGTATGGCCCCCTTGTATGGCGACAACCGGTAGAGGGTAGATTATCTGCTGGAAGCTTGAATTTCCTTAGATAAAATTCTATCACCATGTAGTGAAAACATCAAAATGTATGTAAATAGCAGCGCTGATGACGAAGATATTGTTGTTATTTTTCTTCTGAAATTTGCTCCAATATGGTGTCATTTTGTTGTTGATTATGATAGTTGACGATTCCCAGACATGTACCTATCGTCCTAATCAGCTACTACTTTTTGATAACATATTTTCAAGTATCTAGATTTATAAACACAAAGGAAAGGTACTGACCTGATATTATTATCAGCCATGCATAACAGCATTTGGTTAAAAAATTATTACTGCATTTTGGTTGATAGTTAACAAATATTCTATATAATGAGATTTTGCTTAATTGAAAATACAATTACCTTCCATGTTTTGAAATATATTTATGATATGAAGGATATGTGAGTCATGTTTTTTCACGGTATACAGTTTTAATTCACTTAACCCTCAACTTTTCCAACATTTTTTTGAATAAATCGAGGTTGAATGTTTGGTTTCATCAGATCCGTATCAAGTTATGTGCCAAAAAGAAAACAAGGAATCCATTCTTTCAGATGTAAACAAAAAAATATATTTATGGAACCATTACACCGAGTATTATATTCTTTCAAAATTGTCCCCCGTTTTTCAAAATTTTACTGCTTTCATCCTTTACTATTTCCAAATTACAAAACACAGATGCACCGCCATTTCGCGCAGTCCGTGCAAATCATAATATATTATATCATTACAAATACCACCAGTTACATTTTGAATGAGTTCAAAGTAATGTAAGTGTTCCAAGTAGGTACTGTCTGGCATGATTAGGCGCGATTTATTGCATAGTGTTCATATGATTATCCTTGAGTTATTCAAATATAGTCCTTATCTTTTCTAGATTACTTCCATATAATAGATAGAATGAATAATACTTTGTGCTCGAGTAGAAGAAAGTTCTCTCTATTGCCTCAGTTTTCGAAATTTGGTTGTGTAGAATTTGGGCGAATCAGTAATTTTCGAAAAAAAAACGGTTAGCAATGTTTTCTGCGATTTATAGTACCGATGTATATTTTGATTTTGTTAATGATCATCCTGATATTTCAGTTTCAATGTCAGTAACTATTATTTGGCAAAATATTACCATTATAAAAACATCAACTACTTATTATATATTATCACAGGTTATGTCCCCTTATCGGAATTCTTTGGTTTAGTTGAAGTTTAATGAACTCGTCAGCGTCACTATACTTCGCACGTATATATATATATATATATATATATATATATATATATATATATATATATATATACATATACATATATATATATATATATATATATATATATATATATATATATATCATATATACATATACATATATATATATACATAAATATATATATATACATATATATATATATATATATATATATATATATATATATATATATATATATATATATATATATATATACCGGGTATCCACGGAATGTGGCTCGCCCCTATAACTTTTTTATTGACGGAGATAATGAAATGAAATTCAGAGGATCTGTTTAATGCATAAAACTGCATTTTTTGACAAGTAATTCAACTTCATGCAACTTCCGGTTTCACCGGAAGTGACATAAACTTTCGGTTTTTAAATGGGACACCTGGTATATTTTCTGTTTTTTAGTCTTCATATGACAATTACAATGCAACCATGTATCATTTGTTACTTTTGTAATCGTTGTTTCATTTGTTTTTTCGAAAGAAATATTTATTCAAGAGGGCTATAGATGCGTTTACCGCCCTGGGACGTAGATTTGTGGGCGTGGCTTCAGACTTATTTTGTTTCAGTTGTGTTGGTCACAGGCTACTCGATGATTTCAAATGTTATTTTAATATCAATAAGATTCTTCATTTGAAGAAAGTTTTAAGGTTATGGAATTAAAGGTTTTTATTGAAAGTTTTCTTTTAGCCTAATACCTAGAGTGCGGTATCAAATTAATCGTAATGAAATTATCTTTTTTTTTAATCCGACGGGCCACCATGTTGCCATTTGAAAAAAAATAGTAATAATAGTTTTAAAATTAAAAATCACATAGCTGAACCATTTTGATCGAAAACAGTGAAGTTGTATTGTAACAAACATTCTAGGACCGATATTAGTTATTTGAACGAATCCATAGCCCTCTAGAATAAAAATTTATTTCGAAAAAAAAATAAAAAAAGGTTACAAAAAGTAACAAATGATACATGGTTGTATTCTAAATGTCATATGGAGACAAAAAAACATGTCATTTCCGGTGAAACCGGAAGTTGCATGGAGTTGAGTTACTCGTCAAAAAATGCAGTTTTATGCATTTAACAGATCCTTTAAATTTCATTTCATTATCTCCGAAAATAAAAAAGTTATAGGGGCGAGCCACTTTCCGTGGACACCCGGTATATATATATATATATATATATATATATATATATATATATATATATATATATATATATATATATATATATATATATATATATATATATATATAATTAACATGGTTTCCCGATTCGTGTAATTTTTCTGTATGTAGGTACTTTGTTTCGCTGTAACTTTTGTAGTACCTATAGTTTCATTTATCGAAATTTTAATCTATTTTGTTATATACCTAACGTGTGATATTTATTCTCATTCATATAGAACTTCAAAAAAAAGTTCATATAAGAGAAGTAATTCAATATTTTAAAATTTTTTCACGAAACAGAATTTGTTGTAAATATGTGACAATTGGTGGATTGATAAAGTATTGCAGTGAAAAAATCCTTCGGACTTGCTTATGGGTTCTTATTCAAAGACATAAAGAAGAACGCGTTAGCAGCAAAGTTCTGCCACTAGGGTCGTATTTTCCCCTCATTTTAATTTTTTTTGAATACCTATATAACAATTTTTAAATGTTGGAGAAAAGTAACACTCACGAACAGGGCCGGATTAACCATTAGGCAGAGTAGGCAACTGCCTAGGGGACCCGCATCGATTGGGGGCCCGTGCACGCACTAAGAAATAATTTTTTTTTTTAAATTTTGTTTCTAAAAAAATTAGAAAAGTTAATATTTAAACTGACTGTACTGTACAAAACCAATAAATATCTTTTGACTTTTTCCAATTTTTACGTTACCAAACTGTTTTATTTATTCATTGTATTCTATTGCGTTTAACAAGATAAAATTGAAAATAACCGCGTCCCGTCTCATTTCTCTTTCCTAACCCATCATGCAGCCTAGATCATCATTCATCACTTATCTATAACCTATTCATTAAGATCATTTCAATAAAGCTAACGAGTCATGTAAGGTGATGCTGCAGCAAAGTAACCATGTTGTTGCAATATCACATAAGACTTTGAACTAACAGGATACCTGGAGTTGATCATCTGGAAGTTACTAACATCCCTTTATCAACCTGAAAAGACCTGGGGCCCGGACAGGGTTGTTGCCTAGGGGCCCGGACAGGGTTAATCCGGCCCTGCTCACGAAGATATATAAAATCTCTACATTACAATGGCGGCGGTCGAAGAAAATAGTTAAACCTACCAAAAAGCACTTCTATGATATCAACTCAATCCACTTACGAAATTTCAACCTTCTAACTTAATCCAGTAGAGCTGTTAAGGTGAGCAAAATCTCAAAATCCTCGAAAAACAGGAAATCTCTACATAAAAAGGGCCCCGATTAGGAAAGAAAGTTTGTTGTTTTTTTTTTTAAGGGGAGGGACGTGTGCCCTCTCACATGCCCGTCCTCCGTACAATTTGGCTTCGTCAACACTGGACATTGAGCCATCAAATACTAAATGAAGGGAACCACTAAAATCTCAGAACGCATACAAACACCCAAGAACACGGTGGGAATCGAACCCACCAACTCCGTCAACGAAGACGGCATAGCGTTACCTACACCGCTCAGCCACGGAGCCTCCATGAAAGAAAGTTTATACTTTCAAAAGGTACTTTCCCAACATCAAATCAATTCATGTATCAATTTTAAACCATCTAACTCAATTTTAAGGATGTTAGAGGTTACAGAAATACTTCAAAAAGTAGTAACCATGCATTGTCAAAATATTCCTAGAAGAATTTTGGTTCATTCGCCACTGGTTTGAAAAATTTTCTGCTCATGCATCTCCTTGTCACATCCTTCCTTATATGTTTTAGATGCCCTAATTTTGACTGAATTCATCCAAATTGATAGTATTGCTAAGCTTCAAGAACTACCAACACAAGATATCAAATTTTTGTTCTAATGAGATGTCTAAATATACTGGAAAAAAAACTCTATCGCAGCGAGCTGCATTAGAAAAGCAGGTTTTCATAACGTATCCAGTTAAAAAAATCTATTCATTCATTCATGATTTTTATTCCGAATCCAAAAAAAAATTGCCCTCTAATGTGTAAACAATACTTCCTCCCCGGGGATCAACCCCCAACCAATTCGCCCAAAAAAAAATAATCGCAACCAAGATACCTTACGAAACTACGTACTTACAAACTTTCAACCCTATTGCTACAAAGTTGCGCCCTTTATCGCGTGAACAAGATTTATTTCCTCCTCCAGGGGGTCAACCCCCAAGCAATTCACATCGAAATGAATACTATACAAGATATCATACGAAACTACCTACCTACAAAGTTTCAACCCTGTGGTCCCAAAATTGCGCCTTCTATCGTGCAAACAAAATTTATTTCCTCCCCTGGGGGATCAAACCGAACCAATTCGCACCAAAACCAATTCCATCCAATATATCATAAGAAACTACCTACTCACAAACTTTCAATCCTATTGCTTCACAGGCCTGTATCATGTAAACAAGATTTATTTCTTACCCCAGGGGGGTCAACCCCCCCCCCCCAACCAATTCGAACCAAAACCAAACACCATCCAAGATATCTTTCGAAAATACCAACTTACAAACTTTCGACCCTATTACTCCAAATTTGCGACCTTTATCGTGTAAATAAGATTTATTTCTTCCCCCGGGGGGCCAGCTACCCAACCAATTATATCCAAGATATCATATGAAACTACCTAGATATAAATTTTGAACACTATTGCTACAAAATTGCGCCTTCTGTCGTGAAAACAAGTTTTATTTTCCACCTAATGGGGTCAACCCCCAACCAATTCAATCCAAAATCAATACCATCCAAGATATCATACGAATCTACCCATTTACAAACTTTCAACCCTATTGCTTCAAATTGCGCCCTTTATCGTGTAAACAAGATATATTTCTCCCCTTGGGGGTCAACCCCCCAACCAATTCGAACCAAAACCAATCCCATCCAAGATATCATACGAAAAGCGTATACATACATACATATGAACATATGAACATATATATATATATATTTATATATATATATATATATATATATATTATATATATTTATATTTATATATATATATACTATATATATATATATATATAATATATATATATATATATATATATATACTTAAATCTATATATATATATACTTATATATATATATATATATATATATATATATATATATATATATATATATATATATATATATATATATATATATATATAGATGTGCCAAGCATCATAAAAAGTCATGAAACGAAAAACTATCTTGGTCTTTTCAAAGGGAAAACCTGCTAAAAATATATCAGACATCGAGAAAACTTCAAAAATCTTGGTCCAGCAGGTTTAACCTTACTGGTAACTTTCGATACAGTGTAATAGTATATTATTGCCGAAAGAAATACGGCTATAAAGAACTCATTCATGCCAAACTGTTTACCAATTTCCTAACAAGTAAATGAAATATTCGATTTAATCAAATGAATTCTCTACACATGAATTTTTCGACAGAATACAAGCAATAAAAGTAAAAGTTATTTAATGAGAAGTAGATATCCAAGTCGCCGTTAAGTCTGATACAGGCGAAATAGGTAACAAACTCTTAAAGACTGACATTCACCTTAATAGAAAGTCGATGTTGGAACTGAAACAACGTTGGACGCAACCTACTGCCTACATAACTTCGACGGTTATATTTTACACAACATAATTACATCAGTCTACAGGTGGAACGGAAGTTCTTTTCTTTATTCAAAATACCACATGGCCACGTTGACGTTGATACTTGAGAAATGGAATCATTGAACTGAGCAGTTTTTGTGGAAAAGTTTGACGTATAATTGATTCAGGAAATACTGAAAATTTGTGATAAAAAATGTTTCGGTTCCTTTTTCGAGGTGAAAAGAGAAATGGAGGAAAACTGGTTGGTATAAAATAATTCTGGTAATTATGAATATGAAATCCTAATCCGAGGATAACTTGATTGCAATTTATGCTTCCTTGAAAAGCCGATTATTATCAAAAAAAAATGCTGTAGATAGATGTAGCGCAAAAATGAATGGAATACTACTTGTTTGTTCAAAAACGGCACAAGAAAAATTAGATACGCATGAAATCATCTGGCGTATTATATCCTAGATGACAACTTCGATCAAAATATGTTTTCAACTCTCTGTTGCCCATTTTTGATCAAGATACAATTTGAACGGAATAAATTATAGTTTAGAGAAACTAAAGAATAAGTTTCAATAGCAAACCGAACTAAAACTAATAAAATTATTGGCATGGAGTTTACCCTAGTCGTGATGGTTAGTTTTTAGGGTTCCGTACCCAAAGGGTGAAAACGGGACCCTATTACTAAGACTTCGCTGTCTGTCCGCCCAGGCTGTATTGCAAGAACCGCGATAGCTAGACAGTTGAAATGTTCACAAACTATGTATTTCTGTTGCCGCTGTAACAACAAATACTAAAAACAAAATAAAATAAATATTTAAGTGAGTACAACAAACGCGATTTTTTTGCCCTTTTTTGCTGGATAACAATAATGGCAACAGGTGAAATATTCACAAAATACCCAGTTGTTTTCTTAGTTTAATAATAAATAATAAAATTAAAATAATTTTTATATCTTTCAATATTTTATTAACTTCAATCACTTAATAATTTTGTTTAACGTGCAAAAATATAAGTATCAGTAGATATAAATACCTATACATGCATCAACTTTTGCTGGTATACCCTAATATATGCGGCGGTATACTAATAGTGAAAGGTGCATAGTACGCGCAAAGGTACGTAACATTTCGCTTCAAGTTAACGCTCAAATTAACTCCTCATAAAATTTTCATACCGCGGGCTAAATATGAAAATCGTTTCTTTGGGGAATAAACTCCAATAAACGCCAAAAAATAGCTCTAGGAGATCTGAAATGGATATGACCTGATTGTTGACTTTAGATACAAAACTATTAAAGCAGCCTTCACATAATGCAATAAGAACGTAGTTACTCTGACATCAAGAATCAAATGCAAAAATATGATATAAAAACTAATTGGTCTCCAAAAACAATGTAAAGTTCAATAGTTTCCAATCATTAAAATTATTGAATTTCTTTAATACTCTGTTGCTGACGATTATAAAGTAAATTATTCTTTATCGTTAACTTAATAATTTACTTTATAATCGTCAGCAACAGAGTATTAAAGAAATTCAATAATTTTAATGATTGGAAACTATTGATATATATATATATATATATATATATATTATATATATATATATATATATATATATATATATATATATATATATATATATATATATATATATATTTATTCGAATTGTTGTTGCCTGTGATCTATTTTTAATCTCTTGATAATTATTAGCAATAACAGGCTGGTTGAATCTTAAAAAACTCGATTTTATTAAAAAGTTGACGTTTCACTACGACATTCGTAGTTTTTCGAAACTTTTGGAAAAATTGAAATCTCCTTGACATTTATTGATTTGAAAAAATTTGAATAGACAAAGACTGCTTTGTCTCGCTAAAATTTTTTTCCCAATGTGGTTGTTCTTTGTTATTTATTACGTGCTATTCAGTCTAATATCAACATTCAAAATTGTTATCATTAGATGGCAAGGGAAACCACAGAAACCTTTACCTACGTAATGTTCGAAAATAAAAATAATAGGGTACTATTTATCTAACAACAAAGAAATTAGTCGCAGGAAAATATTAAAAAAGTAGAGCAGAATTATCGCTATAGAACGTTTATATGGAATGTCGTAGTGAAACGTCAACATTTTAATAAAATCGAGTTTTTTAAGATTCAACCAGCCTGTTATTGCTAATAATTATCAAGAGATTATATATATATATATATATATATATATATATATATATATATATATATATATATATATATATATATTGACAACGTTTCGTCAAGGTTTATTGAAATTTTGAAGGATTATACAAATGAAAGAGCAGAGAATTTAAGAGTCTAAAATAAATTAAAAGTTCCTATACCTGATGTCAGAGATTGCAATTATTAAATAGGTTGGAATACTTGACGATTACATGTCAACAAATTGGAATCAATAACCGTATGTTGAGGTCTATATAGTAAAATTAATTTTTTTCTAATTCAAGGGCTTGGATTCATTACCGAAATATCTATATATACATTTTTGCACAACTTCATCTCACGTTTGAAGAATAAAAAAATTTTAATTGATCTCAAAATTTACACAAAAGTGATCATAACATCACCGGATGAATGAGACAAATTATTGAACTATTCCGGTAGTTATAAATTAAGAATGGTCGAAAATTATTGGGTGCAGTGTTCGAATGGCTAATAAAATGAGACAATGGATGTCTTAATGAAACGATATTTCCTTTGAAAGTGCAGTGTGATTCAGATGGGATATTATGAATTTGTTGCTACTTCTTTTCCTTCATTTATAACGTTACATTATCATGACATATATATATATATATATATATATATATATATATATATATATATATATATATATATATATATATATATATATATATATATATATATATATATATATATCTATACCTATATCTATCTGACCCGGCAAACGTTGTTTGAATTATTAAAATGGCTATTAAAAAATTTGGGTTGTTGATAGAAGGTTGAAATTTTTGAGTTGTATGTATTTTTTAATGCAGCATCATAAAAAAATAAAAATAAAAAATTTTGTCCAAAAAATTTATAAAAATGTTTGAGGTGCACCACCCGAATCACTTAGAGGTATGAAAAATATATTACAGCCTATTCTCAGACCGACTATTATTATTTTCGATTGCCATCTTGCAACCCTATTGCGGATCTGTGGATAAAATTTAAAAAAATAAAAATCGCGATAGAAAAATAGGGCTTGATCGTAGAGGGCTGAAAGTTTAGGGTTGTATGTATTTTTGGATGATGTATCATAAAAAAACAACAAATTTTGTCTGAAAAATAAAAATAAAATTGAGGGCGATGAAAATAGATGTCCGATTCGCAGACCTAACCGATATCACACATTTCATGAGAATCGGTGAAGCTACTTCGGAGGTGTATATATATATATATATATATATATATATATATATATATATATATATATATATATATATATATATATATATATATATATATATATATATATGAGCAAAACTGTCACAAATGTCCGTCGCATTGACAGAAATACTCCCAACAAAATCTGTAATAGCTAAAAAAATGTACACATCAATAACACCAAGACAATGAAACGTCTGCTTTGGGATGTCAGAATGAATATTATTACCTATGTGTGACTCACCGAGAAAATAAAAAAAATTATTTTGTTGGCTTTTAAATTATATTAGCCAACTCTTAATTTATGGATGAAACCAACATAGCAAAGTATCCTTTCAATTATTTGCGTTATTATATCAATAACGAAACTTTTTGAGAAATACGCTATTTCAAGTCAATCACTTGATGTGTTGACCCAGAAAATATTGTTTGCAGTTGCAGCAACTAACCTTAAAATGCAGGTGTTTCGCTTAATTGCCGTATAAAAATTACCGGTATCTTGAAGTTCGCTCACTTCTTAGTGCATGACCTTCATATGTATTGTAACTAATATACAGATGACCGCAACTTAAGTTTACATAAACATACACGTAGTTATTAAGGCCGCCATAGACGCACATGCTTATGGCACGTTTTATTTGTACAGTCGTCAAGCAAAATGCAGGGTGTGTTGTATCAAATCTTCCTCTTAGTTATTGTGTACCCTCAATTTAAATCGACGGAGTGTTGATTTTCTTTGCAGCAACTTGCTTGAGGAAGACACATCGTGTCTGTATGATATTCAGATTTGTGTTCAAATTATTCACGAAAATGGTTGACTCGAATGTTTCCGATGATGATCAGCTAACTTTCATTTTAAAACTAAGGATAAAATGGAATGTCTGTGGATTTTCATCATCTTCTATCTTGCATGGCGACTTAGGACTCTACAAGTAAAACGTGCGTGTCTATGGCGCTCTTTACATATTATGTTACATTGTTCAAATGAAAGAACTCGACATTGTTGAAGAGAAACAAATTCTCCGCCATCCTTAGATTAAAACTCCAATCATTTCGGATTCGTTGGAATTGACCGTTTTTTCGAATTTGACCCTGAGAACTCTGAGAACAAAGCGCCTCCATGTTTTATGGTCTTCCCATATCCTCGGTGTAGATCCTAATGATTCATTTCATTCTAAATTATCAATTCCACTTTTATATTATATCGATATCTATTGTTTGCACTTAATGTCATAATATGAGTCATTTTCAACAATAAAAAGTGAAAATCACCACTTATCGGGGCGACTCAATTTTACATGAATAAAGGAATTCTTTGAGTGATTTAATATATCTTTTAATTCAACACTAAGATTGCCGAAAGTAAATATTTCATTTATGAGTTGATTTTGTTTAACATGTATAACAGTACCTATTGTTTATCATGATTAGGGAAAGTTCGATCCGTATTGGGAAAAACACGTATTGAGAGTAATTGGCGGTTTTATTGAATTTTCCATTATAATTTTATGATCACTATGAAAAATCTAGCGAATTGTTAGCTTAATTTTTCGAAGGAGTGTGCGTTTTTCATTTTCAATAAACTGGAAATATCAATTAACTCAATGCACGTACCAAATTTCAACCTTTCAACCCTCTATTGCAAAAAAAGTGAGCAGCAGAGCTCCATCATTAAGTTCGTATTTTGCGCGCGAAATGCATCGCGTCGAGGTGCGATTCTAACGAATAGAATTATATTTTGAAAAACTACGCTTGATAAGCAAACCGAATTAAAAAGTTAAAAATAATTTATTTCATTAAAAAAGAAGTTTGCGAAATGTATCGTGGTTGAGGAAAAAAGTTTAAACCAACGAAGAAACATGATTTTAAGTACAATTAATTACCATATTAATAATAATAAATGTTGAACCGGAATGAATTAATGCAGGTGTTCATATAATAATATAATAATAATAATAGTTCGTAGAACATACGTTATATTCTCGGGCACCCTTATACACCACCAACCTTATGTTTTGCCCGTTAACTAATCTGATGCCAGCTGTTAACACCCCTACACTGTTGAGAGATCCGTGTACCTTACCTTCTTAACTCATTTAATACAGATTTCTGAACTCCAGGCCTTATATCTCGAGCTTATTCTAAAATGCAGGTTGAAGTGCAACAAAAAACTCCAATCGCAAGGACCCAGGTAGCGAATTGTCTGTCAAAAATCTATCAGTGCATGGTACAGGTATAAGTAAAGTGAAATAAATATACATGTCGAGCGGCAGACAGCTGGGCAGCCGGTTTCTTCATTTTCTCGCCGACTGGCCACGGGCTCGACGAAGGAGACCATCGGACAAAGAAAGCTGAACTTCACATCTTCGATGCTTGTCATTTTATTTCCTACTACTTCGGGTTACTGTACCGAGAGATCGACTCTTGTATCACAGCGTTGCCAGCGTTAAGTACTTAAGTCCTAGATGTACCTAAAAATCAAGTACTTCTTTTCAACTTGTTCAATATGATTATTATATTTTTAATGACAATTCCTGATGTCTAGGAGAGTTGAGTTTGTGTGTAATCTTAAAAAAACTTTCGCGTCTTTCTCTTTAAGTTTAAATATAATTTAACGAAAAAGATTATAATAAATAAGAAATAAGAACAAAAAAAATAAGTTACAAACTGATAAAGGCACTGTGTTGTCGAAAAAGAGTGACATTTAATTGTGAATATAGTGGAAATTGAGTTCAAATAAACGTGTTCTTATTTCTTAATATGAATTTCCATCAAGTAAAGGTTACTACAATACAAAAAAAAAATTAGAATAAATACCTTCTGCAAAAGCTTTTTAAATCAAATACCTCTAAAAGAACAAAATGTTAAGTCATCAACTGTACACAGCAGGGTGAGATATACCGTGGAGTTCAATCGTTTTTGATTTAATTTCGTTCTTTTGTATTATCACGCATTAGTCGTATTTTCCATAAAATCCATACTATTGCAGTGTATCGAAGAAAAGGGTTCGGATTTCGGAAGTAATGTTTTTATCTTAGATCTTCTAGACCACGATTCTCAAAAAATTGTTCATGTCTGATATATTTATATAAATATATATTTATACAATATATATATATATATATATATATATATATATATATATATATATATATATATATATATATATATATATATATATATATATATATATATATATATATATATATATATTGTTTTTCCCGGTATATATTGCCATCGCTTGCTGCTCCCATCGAGTCAAATTAGCTTAAATTTGGTACCTGAGATTTTTTTTCATTGCACAAAGAAAATATCAAAATTTGGTTAATTTTTTCCAACCGCCGCTATTCTAAAGTAGAAATTTCTTGTTTTTTCGTTGTATTCAAAAATTTGCCAAACTCCACAGCTCCTGCCGATTGGGTCAGAGGGTTCAAACTTGGTACTTAGATTGATTTAATGTTAGTGAAGTGCCTTTTGGTAATTTCAACCATTTTTCTCAGTCACACTGCACCGCGCGGGGACTATTCCGTTCAAATCGCATCCCGACCCACTCCTCTATCAGTACACGATGCACTTCGCGAATAGAGGGTTGAAATTTGGTATGTGGAT
Organism: Cynegetis impunctata; assembly: GCA_030704885.1. Taxonomy (NCBI): domain Eukaryota; kingdom Metazoa; phylum Arthropoda; class Insecta; order Coleoptera; family Coccinellidae; genus Cynegetis; species Cynegetis impunctata. Next base: position 1,040,007 of record JARQZK010000013.1, on the reverse strand, counting down.
TGTGTTGATGTTGAGGTACGTTCGGTCGTTGATTTCAACTTTTTTACTCAACAACGATGCACTTTGCAGATTAATAAAATAATTAATTATCATTTTTTATCCCATTTTGAAGTTTAAAGACGACAATATTCAACCCATGGCAACAAGGGTAAGTTGACGTTTATCCACTGAGTGTATCAAAAATTTTTAAATTCACTACTGGAATAAAATATTCACCACTCACTCTCTGGAAATTATTCTTTATAATAATAAATTCATTATTCAACTGCGTTTTAGCAATTAATAGTATCTATCACCAAACAGCGTGAGTAATGTTAACTCACTGCTATAACTCACTATAAAGTCTACTAAGATCCCAAGTAATATCGACTGTCACTAATCTGCTAATGTCACTTGAATAATTCTGACGTTTTCAAATTAAGTTTATACTACCTAATTATTGTGAATTGGTACTTGTATCTTAGTATTTATTGTTATAGTCGTAGATAAAGTATAGTATTCAACTTGCGGTAATAGTCATAACTCACTTGATGAATTACAGCACTCGCTTGCAGCTCGTGCTGCAAACTTCATCTGCGTGAGTTATGACCTACATTACCGCTCATTGAATAATATACTATTCCACACACAATGCACCTAAAACTCATTTTAATGTAAGTTTATTATAATTTTATCAAAAATTCTACATTAACAGTCATGCCTATCATTAAAGTATACAATAATATTACAATTATTAAGATTTTGAAAATGAAACTGAAAACCTGCACCTCCTTCAAAGGAAACACGCTCAGTCGTTATAGCACATGTGTTTGTGGACTTCTCAGGCCCTGCTGGAATATCCATTTCTGCATCAGAAACTCCGGTTTTTGTGACCCCACCAAGTACTTGTTCAGAAATAATTATTTTGTTTTGTTGTGAATCCTCAATATATCCTTCTGCAACAGAACTTGAGCGCCATCCACCATGTCTCTTCAAAACTGTCAAATCTGCCCCAGAATTTGCGAGTAGGGTTGCAGAAGAACGCCTGAAACTGTGCCCTGTATATTGTTCAGCATCAGAAAGGCCCAAATACTTTGCAATAGTAGCGGGCATTTTCGAATATGTATTCACACAGGCTGGACAGTACATTTTTCATTTTTATAATTTAGAAATAGTCGCTTGTGATCAACTTTGCTTGACCTCAAGTTCCTATACTTGAGGAATATATCGAGTGGAGCAACCTTATTACTACCATTGACCACAGTGAACACTCTTTTCTTATACGTTTTCGTATCTGGAATCTGAATAACCAATACGCTGCCCCGATCTTCCACGTCATCTACGGTCATAGTCACCAGCTCGCCGATTCTACACCCATAATAAAAACTACCTTTATCAATAAATATTGCTCATCAGGAGCGGCATCTAAAAAGTATTCTAACTCCTCTCTTGTGAATACCTTCGACTTCTTTGCTACGTATCCCCTGGAATGTTGCTTCAAAAAGGCGGTGACTTGGTAAAATCTGCCGATGTCTATTTTTTCTTTCAGAGCCAACATTTTTTTAAGTTGCGAATAGTAGGACCATAAAGACGACGACTTAACTTTCTTGGATCGTTCGGAAATATACGCCAAAATGATTTTTTCGTTGACACCTTTGGCTTTCTTATTATTTCTCCAGGTAAAAAATGCCGTATATTCCTTTTCGTACAATATTTTTTGATTTCAATGGAATTACTGCTTCTGCTGCCTCATTTGCTTCTTCTATAATGCACTCAGGAACTACAACCTCTTCGTCACCGCTCAACTTTTTTTCGAAACAAAAATTCTTTTACGGTTCTATAATTTTCATTGACACTTGCAATCAATTAATTACATAGTGCCCTAGCAATCATCGATCGAAGGGAAATCTCGTTATGAATTTGAATTATACCTATATATCCTCTAAAAAGTATTCATTATTTGAATTTTCATCAAAATGGGATAAAATTTTGTATACCTACAGCACGTGAGTTAAAAATGTTTATTCACTCGAAAAAAATAACCCACTCGCCCTACGGGCTCGTGGGTTAAACTTTCTTCTCATGAATAAACATTCATTTAACTCACTCGTTGTATAAATAACTATTAATTATTTTCTACTTTTCATTTTTTTTATTTAAACTTTTCCAGTTAATAATTTATCAGTTGCATAGATATACCTATACATCCTTGAATTTAAACGTCACCATTGCATTTTTTATTGTATGTCGTTATAAAAAAAATACAAGATGAACATCCCTATTAATAAATATACCTGCCAGAAACGGTTCAAGGCAAAATATAAAGCAATAATCTTGTATTTTTCATCTAAAAATGTGGGAACAATGGACAAATGGTCTGCTACCCAAATTGAAATTAAATTAATGATATGCACTTACTACGATCATTAACTTGAATCTGATAGAAGACAAATATTTTCAAACGGTCGTATTTTGATGGAACCACTACGCCAATGATCTCAATGATCGAAATTGGTCGGTGTTTTTGTAATGGTCCTACATCCCACATTCAGTTCAACATACCTGAAATTGACGGATGATTTGATGCGCCGGTAGATGGGTGACTCACGAACCTTTGTACTGACAAGTAAACAGTTTCGTTCTGGATAATAATTATGCCTACCTAGTTTTTACCGGTACTTCTATAGATCAATGATCATGGACGTTTTATTTTTATATTATATAAAGCTGTGAAAGTTATTAATGCACTTGATTTAATGCTGGCTAATGATGAAGCTCAAGGCCATTTTCTAGGTATTCTTCTTGATTAGATACCTATTTCATGGAAAAAAAGATGAGAGATCTTGTGGGACACCTGGTTGGAACGAAGTACCCAAGAGTCACTAAATGAAAAAAATAAAAGTAGAATGATAACAAAATTGTACATAATTAATAATTTATTTTTTAAGTTGGGAAAATATAATTTTTATAATTAATTAGATATCATAAAAATATAAGCTATTTATGAACATAATTAGTAAATCCATTTTAGGATTGATTGGTTTGTGGTAACTAAATAAGGACACATGTGTTTCCGATTTAATTTTATTTAGATGTGTTGATAGTGGTATTGTATCTTGTTGTAGATTTTACTGGATCATTGTTAATTCTTAAATCAAATTCATCCTGAAGAAATTGTAACAATGGCTCTCAGTTTTTATAAGGAAAGTTAATGTTGAAATCGCTATATTTTTGTATGAACAAAAATTTTAAAAATTTGTTTCCTTTAAATTTTCTTTCCGATCCCTAATTATCATCATACAAATAGATAGTGGATTATTTGTAAACATTATAATCAGTTCTGCACTTCAAAATCATACGTTATCTATAAAGATACACTGATATTATACTCTTATATTTATAAAGAGAATCTTACTCAAATTTACAAACACTGGTAATTACATGACTTAATCATCGCTATCCTCATCTTCTACTGAGTCACTTGCAGAATTCATTCTTTATAAATAAAATTTCAACAACGTTTTAGAGTAATTAAATTAATAAAATAAGAATATATTGAAAGTTTATCACACATTGAACAGAAATTTCAATAACGATTCTTCCATTGTTTATCTGTGATGCTGTTTTTAAACACATTTGAAAAAAAATTTGAAATTCCCAATAATTGAAATTTCTTTTTGTTCAAAGTTTTTCGAGATTCTGAAAAATATTTATTTTTATAAACTTCGTTATTAACTGATTGCTGTTTTAGAAAAAAAAAGAGCTCCATCTCTATGGACGTATTTTTTGCACGAAATGCATCGCGTCGAGATGCGATTCTAAAGCTACAGTTCCGCCGGAGGAAAATTGAGGAACATTTTGTTGCTGAATGTTTCTCCTTGTTGCCAAGGGTTGAAACTTACGGCAACATACGTAAATTTCTTGTTTCCACTGAAGCAACTGAAATTGTCAATAGTTGCATATTATTAAGTAGAAACAATCAACATTTGTTGCCGAAACATAAAGAAATTTAAAGGAATATTTAGGAACATTTTAGAAAATTTTCGGAAACACGCAACAGCAACAAAAATGTTCCACAATAATCCTCGATGTTCCTCAGGTGGAAGTCTAACTTTACGGATTGAATTATTTTTTGAAAAATCACGCTTAAATAGCAAACCGAATTGAATAGTAGAAAATAATTAATTTTACTAAAAAAAATTCATGCTTCGTGGTTGAAACCAACGAAGGACCGCACCTCAACATCAACTAAATCCACACACCAAATTTCAGCACTCTATCGTAAAAAAAATTCGCGAAGTGCATCGCGTACTGATGTATTTTATGGGAAAATACGACTCATGAGGATTTCTCAATCAGAAAAAATTTATTTCTTTATAAGATTTCCTACTTTTCATTCTTTGTTTCTCCGCCACTGATTTCTCGTCAAAATACCAAACTACTTCGTGGTCCAGAATATGCCGCAGGTTTCCTTTAATGACCATGGGAACAATAAACTCGATTAAAAAAGAGGAAAAAGACTAGAGTAGTTTGCCGACAAGAAATCGATCGTCAGAACGAGAATCTACCTCATATGACCAAATCAAATAAGATAATTGGTACATATTAAAAAACGGGATTCTGTAATAAGCCCTCGTAGGTATAAAAGTTCACTGTGTATTCATACATATAATAGTTATTGAGTAAATCGCTGTGTGATGTAATTTCTAAGGATTGAAAATTTTTTCTCTGTTACATAATTTTCAACCATCGAAATGAACAGTAAACATTTTCTCGAACGTAATTGAGTTTGAGAATTTGAACCAATTAATAATTCTCAAATAGAAATTCTTGTCATGGTATTTAACATTACTGAATAGATACCAAACCAAATGATCAGTTTTGAATTAAAAATGTATGATTCATACATTCCGAGATATGGATAATATAATTGTTCTAAACCAGTGGTTCTCAACCACTGTGGGTTCGCCAAGTGTTGCCAGGGGGTTCGCGGAAAGATAGGGCGCAATGGCGGAACTTTTTAAATAAAAACTTCTTTCAATTGAGCAACGTCTGTACCGACAAAAAAGCATAACTTAATGAGCGAAAATTGAGTAGGTATTGCTGAAAAAGACGTACTGACAGTATAGGTACGTTGAAAACCGGATTCAAAAGTAATACTCTTATCAGGTTTTGGTTAGATATTATCACTTAATACTAAAGTCTGTCTGATCATAAGCAATCAAATGTTTGTTTCCATATACTGCATTGGTAGAAAGAGCGTTTTCCTCGTACGCATTCGTGAAAAACAAATACAGAAACAAACTGGATGCTGCCGCGGACTTAACACGTTCGCGACGATGGTTTGGTTGTATACCAATAAATTCAGGACGAAAATTTTTTATGTCTCATTTTTGTTGATTTGTGTTTTTTTTGTATAAATAATGTGTTTCTGAACAGTAATAGTAGTTCTTTTTGTAGTTTGATTCCATTTTCGATGTGCACCACCGGTGGTTCCTGACGCCACCAACGAATATTTTTTCGTTGTTGGCGGGGGGTACCAGCGGTGGCCACCATGTAAAACCGATTGGAATTTGTTTTTTTGAGCATAAACGTTTTTTTTATTAGTGTTGTTAGTTAGTTTTATGTTCTTTCAGTACATAGTAAGGTATACTTATTCATGTTAATTTTTCTTATCTTCAGACTGATGATTTTTGTTTTGAGACTAAACTTTTTTTTTTTATTAGTATGTTGTTATTTAGATTTATGTTCTTTTAGTGCAATATGTATATATATATATATATATATATATATATATATATATATATATATATATATATATATATATATATATATATATATATATATATATATATACACTGGCCAGCAAAATTAACGCACCACTAAAATTTGGGTAAATTTCAAAGTTAATTTTCTCGCGAACTGCTGAATCGAAAATTTTTTATGTCTCATTTTTGTTGATTTGTGTTTTTTTTGTATAAATAATGTGTTTCTGAACAGTAAATATGAGTTCTTTCTGTAGTTTGATTCCATTTTCGATGTGCACCACCGGTGGTTCCTGACGCCACCAACGAATATTTTTTCGTTGTTGGCGGGGGGTACCAGCGGTGGCCACCATGTAAAATCGATTGGAATTTGTTTTTTTGAGCATAAACGTTTTTTTTATTAGTGTTGTTAGTTAGTTTTATGTTCTTTCAGTACATAGTAAGGTATACTTATTCATGTTAATTTTTCTTATCTTCAGACTGATGATTTTTGTTTTGAGACTAAACTTTTTTTTTTATTAGTATGTTGTTATTTAGATTTATGTTCTTTTAGTGCAATATGTATATCTATATATATATATATATATATATATATATATATATATATATATATATATATATATATATATATATATATATATATATATATATATATACATATACACTGGCCAGCAAAATTAACACACCACTAAAATTTGGGTCAATTTCAAAGTTAATTTTCTCGCGAACTGCTGAATCGATTTAGATAAAAAAAATTTTCAATGTAGCTTAAATCTTCAGAAATGACGTTAAGCAAAGAGAGAAAATTTAAATTCGAGCTTTAGGCATATACTGGGTGTTTGAAGAAAAACTAGTAAAATGCACAACTTTTGTCATATTCTGTGGGAATTCCCATCAACAGTATTAGGTGTCTCTCTAAGCCAAAATATAGCCCCATCTTTCACAAGCATTTTGTTTTCTTATTCACTTTTTTATCTTGCTTATTAAACGAAATACGGAATTTAATGTATAACGTGACAACTAAAATTTTAAAAAAATTTGAAATAAAATCTTAAACATTAAAATAAAAAGTCAACATCGGGTGTTTTCTCCCCTATTCCTTATAACTGATTGACATCGACGACCCATATTTTGAACCAGACGTCTTATTTTTGCTTGATCTATATTTGTCCATATTTCCCTCATAATGTTTTCTACATCATCCAAGGAGGCAGGTGGGGGTTGAGGTCTGGACTAGCTGGAGGCCAATCTAGGACCTCAATATTCACCTGATTTAGACAATTTAGTTCTATTTTCGCAGTATGTGGTCTGGCATTATCTTGCATTAGTATAAAATTATCTCCAATATAACCAGCCATAGGGACCACATGCTCTGACAAAATTTCGTCAATGTACTTTTCGCTATTTAAAGGTGCTTCATGCAAGGACATGATGTCTGTACGAGCTGCCAGAGAAATTCCATCCCAAAACATCACAGAGCCTCCATTAAATAACTCGGTTTAGCGAATATTATTTTGTGAATAACGTTCGTTTGGCTTTCGAATTATTTCTGAGCTTCGATCCTTGCTGTAGAGATAAAACCTCGTCTCATCAGTGAACAAAACTCGTTCCCAATCTTCAGCAGTTCAGTTCACATGTTCCCTAGCAAATTGAAGTCTTTAAGTCTTTTTTCGACATTAAATTCCGTATTTCATAAAATATGTGAGATAAAAACGTGAATAAAAAAACAAAATGCTTGTAAAAGATGGGGCTATATTTTGACTTAGAGAGACACCTAATACTGTTGATGGGAATTCCCACAGAATATGACAAAAGTTGTGCATTTTACTAGTTTTTCTTCAAACATCCAGTATATGCCTAAAACTTGAATTTAAATTTTCTCACTTTGCATAACGTCATTTCCGAAGATTTAAGCTACATTGAAAATTTTTTTTATCAAAATCGATTCAGCAGTTCGCGAGAAAATTAACTTTGAAATTGACCCAAATTTTAGTGGTGCGTTAATTTTGCTGGCCAGTGTATATATATATATATATATATATATATATATATATATATATATATATATATATATATATATATATATATATATATATATATATATACATACATACATATATATATATATATATATATATATATATATATATATATATATATATATATATATATATATATATATATATATATATATATAGCCGTTGCCTCAATATCAAAAGCATATCTTTGACGTTTGAAATTTTATGTGAGTCTAAACTTTATATTGATCAGTGGCCACCGGTGGTTCCCATCGTCTGTGAGGATAGATCGTTTGGGGGCCACCGGTGGCGCACATCGTCGCGAACGTGTTAAGATTGTAGGTACTTATCATCGTTTGAATCAGACTGAGTGAGGAAACGTAAGGATAGAACTCCCATTAGATACAGAAAAGAACGTCTTGTTTTGATTATGAAAAAAATGAAAAGACATTAATGAACAAGTGATCTATAGATATACGATTTATTTTTGAAATATGGTTTCTATTGTGTGTGTTCTAAAACAATGTAATACAGAAGATTTTACAGTTATTTATGTTCATTTCATTGTCACACCAAATAAGACCTTGTTAAATTGATTTTTCTTATGCTAGTAGGACTTAAGGATTCTATCGGAGGGGGTACGATTAGTGAAAATATATTTTCAAGGGATATGCAACGAAAAACAGGTTGAGAAACACTGTTCTAAACAATATATTTCATTCAGACTCTTTTGTGAAAGGTTATTAGAGCTTTCTTCCTATTTCCGCGTGTAACAGTGAAGTAACATAATTGTCAATAGTGAATATAATAAAAACGCGAGAGCAGTATAAAGCTCATTATGTTCGTACTTTCCCCTCGTTTTTGTTCTTTTTCACATGAAAATTCTTAAGCACCTAAATCAATTTGAAGGGACTGAAGAGATGTACAAAGATTGAAAACCTACATGAAATTTCTACATCTGCGGTGAGAGAAAACATTTGAAATTCACGTACAAATTTTCAGCCTTCGAACTGAATTTGTTGTAGGTGTGGAGATGTGCATTTCTCGAAGATCCTCAAAACTGCCTGAAATTCAACATCATAATTGAGGCGGTAAAATAAATCATTGGGGATTTCTCTCAATCCAACTCAATCCACACACCAAATTTCAACTCTCTAACTCAATCAACAGAAGCTGTGGAGGTGCACATAACCTTAAAAACAACAAAGATGCAATGAATCTCAAGATAAAGATGGCGGCGGTTAGAGAAAAAAGTTTATACCGCCAAAAAGCACGTGCCTAATATCAACTTAATCAACGTAAAAATTTTCTCACTCTAACTCGCTTTAGAGTGGGTTTGGGATGCAAAAGTCAGTCATTTGATCCATGCTCCCTTCAAATAGCCGAGAAGTCTGAATATCAGATATCTGGGTATATAATTTACACATATTTTGCCACCGGTTTGAAAAATGACTGCTCAAGCACCTTTCTACTCCTCCCCTCCACTCCATTTCCCCAAGTTTGAAAATGCCAAAATTTTGACTGAATTCACCAAAATTTTGATAGTTTTGTTGAGCCTCAAGAAAACCCCAGATACCTAATTAGAGCTGATTTGGTCTGATGAGGGACGCTGTAGATGTCAAAATGTATTTTTTTCAATAACTATATGATAACCTCCTGTCCGCTGTCATGCAATTTCATATAACGCCATCTAGGTAATTTTTGTGATACTAATATTGTTGCCGAATGATGTTTCATTCAAATTTACTGATATGACGTTATCCAAATGTTGGATGTTTTTATTTTGGTTGGGACAGGCGATATATAAATATATATATATATATATATATATATATATATATATATATATATATATATATATATATATATATATATATATATATATATATATATATATATATATATATATATATATATATATTTTTATATATATATATATATATATATATATATATATATATATATATATGGCGCCCCCTTTGCTACGGCCCTGATAATATACTATTGCACTATCTCGAAAGTGAGGTGAGGGTGTGGTTCTTAAATCCATTTCATTCCTACTACTGGAGAAAGGTTTTTGAGATTTTTAATTCATTTTTTGATGATATATTTTATATATATATATATATATATATATATATATATATATATATATATATATATATATATATATATATATATATATATATATAAAATATATCATCAAAAAATGAATTGAAAATTTCAAAAACCTTTCTCCAGTAGTAGGAATGAAATGGATTTAAGAACCACACCCTCACCTCACTTTCGAGATAGTGCAATAGTATATTATCAGGGCCGTAGCCAAGGGGGCGCCAGAGTTGCGCTGGAATTATTTAAGCCCTCTCTAGAAAATCTTTTTTTCACGTATATTTATTTTAGTAGTATGTAAAAAACAAGCCCACTCACGAATTTGTCTAGCCCCTCTAGAAAGCAGTGCTGGCTACGGCCCTGTATATTATTTTTGGGGAAGATACGAATAAAAAGGTCTCAAACGCATAAGAGACACTGAAATTCATGTAGTTTAATCTACGACTCTGTTACTATTCAATATGGTGGCATTTGAAAATGTATAGATAGTTACATATAGCATGCCATAGCAAGATGAAGGAAGTAGTATAATAAATCACATGATTTCATAACGCTCTCGGGTATAATTAATAATAAATAGAAAAAATCAATTTCTTCTTTTAAATTTACGCAACAAAAGTTATCCATCTCAATAATCGCAGGCTCAGATGTTGCAACATGACACATCGTAGCTGAAGATAAAATATACATAATTATTCATGAAGATGAAGCAGTATATCCTCCTTTATTATTCTCAATACCTTAAACATTGTATTTATCGTAGTCGACCTATAAAGGTCATTCCATTACGGTAAAACGGTAGCTATTATTAATACTGAATTCTACAAATTGTGAAATGTCACGCTACTCAGTTACTTCGCTTATTTGTATTATTTGCAAACTCTGATTTTTGGCATTTCGAATTCTAAAATATGGTTAACTTTAGTCAATGTCCAAATTATATATTTCAGTATATGTAATATATTCGGTTTGACTGTTTTTTTCAAGGAGGATGGTGGGACACAGGCGAGTATTTCACATGTGTCCCACCATCTACCCTAATGGACTTGTAAACTGTACATCACCCAGTCAATGTGAATGAATGGTAACCACTGAAACTCATGAACATTTACAACTTCCATGTCGCACCCAGGATTCGAACCCTGTGTCCTAGACTGTTTTCCATAATTTGCATCGTACTTTTCAAATCTATTTCATACCCAGTGGCGGCGTAAGGCGTGGGCGACCGCCTACGGCATCGCGGACCTAGGGGCCTCGCGCTGGAGACGGCAGATATATATATATATATATATATATATATATATATATATATATATATATATATATATATATATATATATATATATATATATATATATATATTAGCATAACATGATCGATTAAGTGTGTAACGTGTAAATTCTCCACTTAAATACTACTACCGAACTATGCACTCAGATACCGTGATCCCTCGCTATAAAACGCCTGACTGAATGACCTGCGTACAAGAGAGTATGGGGATAGAATTGAATTTCCACGTGAAACACAGGATATCGGTCTCTTTAGCCAAGTTACGATTGAACAAGTAATATCGTTAAATAAGAGAATTATATTCAATATCAATTGAACGTGTATTAAAGTTTATTAAAATTTATTGAATATCTGTGGCGTCTGATAGACGGTAAGTTATGAGAAGAAATATAACTATTCCGTGTTAATGCATTATCTTGAAAATCTGAATTGATTCCTTGTTTCATCTTTCCGCCATTTCATATTTTTTTCATTTATCTATATTAAAATTATTTATCTTTCTATATTGAAATAATCATCTCACATTTCTTAATTTAAAATATTTCTAATTCATTTGCTTGTTTCATTCCCTCAATTTAACACAAGATTTTTGTAGGTTAACGATGGCAAATTTCACATGGTCATATCTTATGTTCAGTTTAATGTTGGAACATATACTGTCTTTCTTAGCATCTTTGCTTGAGATAAATATGAATGCATGCAGAATTTACCACCCCCATACTAACCCTCTACTTAATCAACGAATTCTATATTTCACCAGCATTCGTTTCTATAACTCTGTTAATGTTCACTGTACTCTTATCGAGAAAATGATAACTAGGATTTTATGACAGAAAAAAAATCACTAGTAGCCCCCAGTGTATTGTCGCATTTTTTTATACTATATTAGACACCTTACAAGAATAATTAAATAATAAAATAATTATTGAATAACTCACATTCACATAATCAATTTTTGGAAAACAAAGAAGCCCAAGGCGAAAACCTCCAAATAGAGAGAGGATATCATTATATTTTTCTATTTTTCAATTAATTCATTTCAGTTTTGTCATATATGTTCGTACAACTATTTAAAACATAAAGTTTAAATAACAATCAAATTAAAAATCAATGAGTAAGTATATTCCTCAAAGAAATATATAACTCTTATCAAAAAGTTAACAATAGTTCACAGGCAACAACAATTCAAATAAATATATATATATATATATATATATATATATATATATATATATATATATATATATATATATAATAATATATATATAAATATATATATATATCTATATATGACTATACTATATATATATATATATATATATATATATATATATATATTATATATATTATATAATAATATATATATATATATATATATATATATTTATATATATGCAAAACAACACTACACGTTGTAGATAAATAATAAAATTAAATGAAAAAAAACATCTTACCAAAGTAATTGTTTCTCTAATTTCACGTTCCACTGAAATATTATTTCTCAACATTTTCATCTTGTTAGCAGAAATTACCAACCTCATGCATTTCGAACCGTAAATTCGTCTAAGTCAATCATTCAATATAAAAATTCACGATACTGGAATGTTAGTTTGAATTGGCCATCGATACCCTACAGATATTCTTGGAACATATTACGTTTGAGATTGTATGTTGATTTGCCCCGAAATATTTTACCCACTTGGTCTGGGTTTGAAGTTTACCTTGGTTAGAGCTAAAAGCCACGTTGTGTGAGGGTTGAGATTTACCTTATTTGGAGTCTACAAAAGAAACCACCTGGTCTGGGACTAACATCCACCTTGGCAAACCACAGCTGAACCAGGGCAGAAGTCGAGTACAATCCACATCAGAAAAAAGTCGATAGAAAATTATATATAAAAAAAAAAGATAAGTCTCACAATATATGAAGAGGATAGTAAATACCTACATTTTACCCAGTGGTTATTATCACTGAAAACAACCCAGAACCCTAATATGTTTAACCAATCTCCCTGCTAGCTTGGGCATAAATATCTTTTAAAAGGGAGGTTGGTTACAAGTGATTTGACAGTATATTATTTTTTTTTAGTGGAGTGCAAACAAATGTCAGCTATCTTAAGATATTGTAATACATCAATCAACACTTCAGAAGAAAACTTTATCGGATTTCTTGCTGTCACTGAAACGAAACGACTGAAGAATATTTAATTAATACAATACTGGGAGAGCTAGAAAAAATATGACTTAGATATTCAAAACTGTCGTGGCCAAGACTATGACAATGATCCAAATATGGTAGTCGGAAATAGTAGAGTTGAAACTCGAACATTAAGTATAAATTCTAGGGCATTTTTTATACCATGCGATTGTCATAGCTGGAATCTGCTGTTAGTAGACGTAGCAAATTCTTCTGTGGTAGCAAAAACATTTTTCGGATTTATAGAGAAAATTTATTTGCTTTTTTTTCAAGTTCAAGCAAACGCTGAAAATTAATCAAAGTCAAACTGAAGCCTTTATCAGACACCAGGTGGGAGATCAGAAATGGGACAGTGAAGGCTATATTATTGCAATTTGATGAAGTTATTCAATGCATCGAAAGCATTAAAAATCAAACAGAACAATCAGACATACTTAGTGATTGTGATTCGGTTTTGAACAAAATTAATGAGAAAAGCAGTTTTGATCTGCCTAAAGGCTTCAAAAATAAAAGGGTAACCAAAAAGAAAAGAGTGGTTGATTATGAAGACAGCGAGCAACCTATACAGTCTCCTAAAAGCCGGTAAAAACAGATTTTTTTAATACCAGTAAATGAAATGCACATCAAATATTGCAGACGAAAAGTGGTGATGATGAAAAAAGGTGATAAGATTTACTGTTCTCTGTCTGTTGATTACATAGGTTACCACTTGTTGAGATTATTGCGACAATAAAAGAAATTTACTGCGTACACTGAACAGAATAGTAGAAGAAGAGGGCCTCGCGAAATGTACCTTGCCCACATCAAATTGAGGTCTTTCCCCACCACTGTTCATACCCATACGATTTTCGAGGTTTTCTGATATACATACACACACACACACACACACACATATATATATATATATATATATATATATATATATATATATATATATATATGTATATAAAAATAATAATATGTTAATTCATTAGAAGAATTGATGATTAATCAAATCATCCCTCCAATAGAGCTAGTTTCATGAGACTCGACGAAGTCCAATTCATTTTTTAAGGAGAATGTTAGAGCATTCGACGTCAGCGCCACACACGGTGGAAATACTAGACTGTTCATCGTGTGTGGCACCAACGTCGAATTTTCTAACATTCTCCCTTGAAGGATGAATAGGAATTTCATATCTTCAGATCTCATGAAACTAGCTCCGTTGCAGGTTTGATTTGATTAGTCTTCAATTTAGAGAAAGAGAGTGGTAGAGATATGCGATACTGCCAATATTTAAAACCGATAACAAAAGATGTGGAAATTCATCTGTCATGACCTCCAAAACGAAGTAATATGGAGTGAAAAAATAAAATTTTTGAATGATTTTGTCTCATCCACACACCTCTCAAGTTGAGTTAGGGAGTTGAAAATTTGTATGGTAGTGCAGTGAGTGTTGAGGAAGTATCTTTCAGTTATTCCAATTTTTTTCGAGAGCCACTTTTGATGTAAGAACTTTTGCGTTTTTGCGGCTTTTCATGCAGTACTAGCATATAAATTTTATATTTGGACATAATATAGTGAAGAACCTCTTCCTACAGCCAATCTAGGACTTTACAACCACTCTAGGGCCGCATTCAAATGGAACTGTACTAGAGCTTCTACTATAGTAAATATTCCAAATCGTGAACTACAATTAGACAACGAATATAAAGCTACAGTTCCACCGAAGGAATATTGAGGAACATTGTTCAACATTTTGTTGCTTGTTCCTAAATTTTTCTTAAAATTTCCTTATTTTTCGGCAACAAATGTTGACTGTTCCTACTTGTCGCCGGTTTCCATTTTAAGCGGTAAACTTCAAGAGAAATTAGGAAACATGTGTAAACAAATCCGTGCTGCTATCGCAGTGGAAACGTATCGCGAACGCAACTAGTAAACATTCGTGTCGCAGATTTTCAGAGTGCGGTGAAGTACGAAAACAAATAAATATATAGCTACGTTTCCATCGGAGGAAATTTTTGTTGCTGTTGGTTGTTTCTGTAAATGTTCCAAAATGTTCCTTAAAATGTCTTCATGTTTCGGCAACAAATGTCTTCATGTATCGGCAACAAATGTTGATTGTTCCAACTAAATAATATGCAACTATTGACAATTTCAGTTGCTTCAGTGGAAACAAGAAGTTTACGTATGTTGCCATAAGTTTCTGCAACAAGGAGAAACATTCAGCAACAAAATATTCTTCAAAGTTCCTCCGGTGGAACTGTAGCTTAATATTTGATTATTTGGATTGCACCATCCGAAATGGATTATTTCATACCAAAATTAATATTTCTACGGACCAGGAAACTATGAAATCATTACTGGCTAAATATAACCTTAAATGCATCTACACTACAATAAATTACTATCTTTGATCTCCTCAGGGCGCTAGGCAATCGCTGTAGTCTCACCTCCTACGTGATAAGAATAAAATATAAAGTAGAAAACCGATCGACCTGTATATCACGCCTGTAACCTCTATATTCCGGAACAATGAAAGCATAATGCTATCAGAGATCCAAAATGAGATTAATTATATCTGAATCGATACCGATTTGGCAATGAAATGGTCATTTTCAAGATTGTTAACCAAATATGGGAAGTGACAGTCCCAAGATTAACAGCTCATTTTCGTCGACCTCTAGCTCAATCGAGTGGATTAGGCCGCTAATGATATAGGACGGGTTCTTCATTTCCTTTCCCATGCTGAAATTTGAATTCGTTTAGTTTGTAATATTGAATTTGGAGAGAGAAGGTGGAACTGGTTATACTTATTCAAAGCTCAAGCTCAAACGACTTTTTCGTGTTTTGAAGATCGAAAGCTTACAAATAAGGATATAGAATGTAGGTGAATAATTTATGTTTGAATCGTTTAGGTTATAAAAATATCCTTTTTAAACTAACAGACGAATGTGCAACAGATTAGAGAATAAAACCGAATATGTGTGTGCGTGACAACCTGGAGCTGCTATGTACGAACACATATTAATATCTGTGTGCGTTATACCAGTTTTGGAAATAAACTCACTATATATTTTTTATTACTTTTACGAATCAAATTTATTGGCTTTTTTTTAACTTAATAAAATAGTTTCAACGTATATTATTTTAAATATTCATTAGGTACAATCAAAGTTGCATACGAACAATCAAATTCAAATTGATATTCATGTAAGTAAATGACATCCATGATACTTGTGAAAGAGCTATTTGAGCCAATTTGCCTACGGTCAGTTAGCCGATTGGGGTTGAGCCATGGGAACTGACAAGAAACTTTGGTCACTCTTTTTCATTCACCAGGAGGTCACAAGTGTTGGTGTTACAATAATATAGTGGAATGTAAACTGATGCAACTAAAATACAATGCTAGACTAACAATGTTAATCAAACATACAACCTTAGCAACCTTATTCTGCACTAGTTTTTAATATTGCCGTTCCTAAAACAGTATCTACTCGAAGCTTATTGAAAGACCCGAACAACTCAAAAGGCTCGAACTCAAATCAATTTTTCTCAAGAATGGCTCACACCTGAAGAGTTTTTTGAGTTGTACCAAATATAAATGTACATCAAATTCTAATAGTTTGATAGTCAATAGAATCCTATTTTATTTGTTCGGGTTTTACGACTAGCTCGATCCATGACAATATCAAGGAATACCCCTGTTAGTTTTGCAGTACTACCAACTTGCGTGTAGTGCAGTGCAAGTAGTACAAACACATAAAGGTCAGGCCACACATATCCGCACCGTGTCCGCGCCGTGTCCGCACCGAGAGACGGCCGTGTGTCGGCCAAGAAGTTCAAAGCCACACATTTCCGTCACACGGCCGTATGACGGCCGTACTACGAGCGCGGTCGGAATCAGAAAAATTTGTAGAATGTTATTAAAAAATAAATTTTGATTGATATATAATGCAAATTAAGACGCAGACAAGAGATTATATGAAAATTTCGAGATAACTTTATGAACACCAAAATGAAGGTACCTATATACAAAAATTCAACTGATTATTTCTCATTCTGAGGTTGATCGCTAAAGTGACTGCACTATTTACTATTGTCTGTATTATAAAATTAGATTGTAATACTCTCCTGTTGAATACGGTACCTAATTATTTAAAAATAGTGAAACTTAAGCGAAGTGTCGTTTTATTTTGAAGTTTAAACAATATTCTTAATGATATTTCACCAAGTGATTCAATCTCAGTTATTAGGTAATTTATTATTGATGCCAACATCCTAATTTAATAAATAGATAAACATATCATCATTATACCACTAAAAAGACGTATGCGGAAACAAAAACGACTTACCTTGATAATTGTTGATTGGGCACAGTATCAGGTTTGAAAAAATGGTAGTAGTTTCAAACTGGACTGACAAAAACTATATTGACTAATATTCACAAACTTCGGAAACAAGAACTATACAACAATGTATTACTCTTTCTTCGTCGTAGTATACTCGCAATATAGATGTAAAGAAATAACTGTCCTCTCCTTGTTGATTTTTCTTCTTATAAGAAAAAACTACTGGAATGAAAATGGGGGAATTGAGGGTGGAACTTTGAACGTCATTGATTCGAAAGCACCCTGATTGAGAGCGATTTAGGTTTGTAATTGTATTTGTCGGTGTCATAGGAATATAATATGGTCGGTGTCCTGCAGTGAACTTTATCTAAAATTGAGTTCACTGGTATCCTGTAAGAAAACATCTCTTTCGAAAAACGTGCCATATCAGAATCCCAGACCGGATGACCGTATTGTTCTCTAGTCTATAATCAATCCTCTCTAGACTTATGGGATTGGATACAATAGTAAGAACAACATAAAATATGCACAAAATACAACATGTCTTTATTTGAATGGCCGAACTTGAGAATTAAAGATTGGACAGTAAAAAAATGTGCAATACTATAGATTTTTCTAGGGTGAACAGAAAAATTGCACACCCACTAGCTACGCTCTAGTCTCCATTTCTACCATATGATATGCCGAGAATCCATCGGAGAACGCACCGTGTCCGTCAAAAAGTAAAACTATCTCGCACGGTGCGGACTCGGTGCGGACACGGTGCGGACGCGGTGCGGGCACGGTGCGGAGATGTGAAGACAGCCCCATAAGAAAGCACGGGGCTATTATTCACCGAGACACGGCCGTGGCACGGCCGTGTGTCGGTGCGGACACGGTGCGGATATGTGTGGCTCAGGCTTAACTTGTGCAGCCAGCGCTCAATCTTTAGAAATGTGGTACAACTTTAAATTATTGTTGTAGATTTTGACAACAACGTTTCTCGTGGTAGGTATTAGGTATACAAGGTATCCCTACGATTTATCGAGACGAAATCGAGTTTTAGATTTTGGGAGTGAAGCATAGCCTAAGGGCTTCGCATTTAAGGCATGCAAGATATTTTACGCTTAATATCTAAACTTATTATTTACTGTCAGAGTAAGCGGCCAGAGCGGGGTCTCCTCTCAAATTGGGCCCCGCGCTCCAACGCGGGGCCTCCCAATTTGAGGGGTCCGTAGCATTTGCTACTTTTGCTACGTGGCTAATCCGGCAATGCTTCAGTATGAAATGTGGGTCATAGATTATTAAATTTATATAGTATAGCGAAAAAAATTGAATTTCGAGATTTAAAAGTATCGAAGTGCCTCAGGTGTACGTGTTCACATTCAAGTGTTCTAGAGAAGTCATATGCGTTTTTATAGATTTCATTACCGTAAACTGAATTAATGATTTTTCTTTCAAAAATTTTCAATTTATTCATTTGTATATCTTGAAATTTACTGTAAATTCCGAATGTGCAACATATTGGTCTATTCTTCCAGAGCTCAGGCTTGCATAGAGCGCCCATTAGTTACTATGCTCATACTTGTAGCATATATTCATTGGTAATTTAATGTTCAATACTAACACTACCCAATCAATACTTACAAATTTTTATTCTAAATTACAACCTTTCAAGATTTATTTTTAGCAATATCTTCAATTATATCGCTAACGTGAATTTCCCTCATAATATCGAATTCCGTGCTGAGTATAGTTCGATCATTCAAACTTTCATCAGTCATCGTAGTACCTACATAATCATATCAAAATTTTCTCTCTACAAATTTCAATTTGGTGGGGACCCCTTGAGTGGTGGGGGCCTGTAGGCTGGTAGGCTGCAGCCTACTCCCGCCTATTGGTAAATCCGGCCCTGAACAAAAGCTATTATGTATCAATTTGACCATTTGTTGTTTTTAGTTCGTCGAAATTCAATTCTGTCGAAAAAACTGAAACAAATGTAGAAATTCAAAATTAACAGATACATCAATAAATGAGAATAAAATAAATGAATATTGAGTAAAAAATAAAAATCAACAATAGAAAATTCTATGTGAAGAAATCACCAAATTTCGGTTAGTAATGTACTTACCTATCTAATCGTTATCATGTGTAATTTTTAAACTTCCTTATTAATTTCAGATTTTCTAAGATAGCCGACAAAACTAAGACAAAAAGTTGTTTCATTAGAAAGTTTTCATGTAAATAAATAATTAATATACATTGTTTAAAAGTGATGTGCATAATATCTAACTTGGAACATTGATAAATTTGTTGCAGGAAACTATAATCAAAGTTTTATTATTTCAAGCGTGTGTATACTTGTATAACCTTGTTCATTTTTACAGGTACTGTTTGGAATAATTAATAAAATGAAGAATTATTGTAAATTGATAGAATATATATATATATATATATATATATATATATATATATATAATAATGATATATAGTATATCGTATATACTATACGACATACTATATATAAGTATATATATATATATATATATATATATACTACTATATATATGTATCATATAATATTATATATATATATATTATATATATCTATATATATCTATATATATATATATATATGTATATAATATATATATATATATATATATATATATTATATATTATATATATATATATATATATATATATATATATATATATATATATTATATATCTATATATATATATGTATATATCTATATATATATTTTTATTATATATATATATATATATCTCTAATGTATATCATATATATATATATATATATCTATATATATATCTATATATATATATATCTATATATATATATATTATATATATATATATATATATATATACTATCTATCTATAATACAAGCCGAAAAATTGAATTCAGTCTACGCAAAAAAAATATTTTTTTTAAATCTGAAATTTGGTAAGTTAAGTCTAATCATGTAGATTCCCACTAAGACGGGGTGAAAATTCCGCCGTTAAGGATTGAAAAAGGGTAAAACGTGTTTTTTGATGTTTCTCGCAAAATAATGGACTTAGCGATCCAGTTCTTCAATTAAAATGTTAAGAAAAAAATCTAGAAAGTAGTTTCTCAGTTTTTTGAAATTCCATCATTTAAGGGTGAGGGGTAAGTCTGTTTTTTTATATTGGCTATTTCGGCAAAATAATCGACTTAGCGATTCCGTTCTTTCCACACAATGTTCCTTATAATTTTCTTGAGAATTTTCTGCATTTTTTGATGTTGTATCATTAGGGGTTTAAAGAGGGTAAATGTGTTTTTCGTATATTGGCTATTTAGCTGATTCTCGCAAAATAATGGACTTAGCGATCCCGCTCTTTATCGAAAAAAGTAAAAACAAAAATTTTCTCAGTTTTTTGAAATAAAATTTAGGGGTGCAAAAGGGTAAGTCTGTTTTTTATAGGCTATGCAAAATAATCGACTTGCGATTTCATTCGGCCACTAAAATGTTCCTTATAATATCTCGAAAAACCATTTCATTTTTAAAATTCGATCATTCAGGAGGTTGAACGGGAATAAATTCATACGAGACATATATTATAAAGATATATATATATATAATATATATATATAATATATATATATATATATATATATATATATATATATATATATATTACTATATATATATATATATGTATATATATTATATATATATATATATTTATTTTTTTCTTTTTTTTTTGTTTCATCAGTACGCGATGCCCTTCGCGAATTTTTTTTTACCATAGAGGTTTCAATATTGGTATGTGGATTGAGTTGATGTTGAAGTGCGTTTATTCGTTGGTTTCAACTTTTTTCCTCAACCACGATGCGATTTTTTTTTGTAAAATAAATTATTTTCTTCTTTATAGTTCGATTCGCTTTTTAAGCGTGAGCTTTCCAAATATAATTCAATTCGTTAGAATCGCATCTGGACGCTATGCATTTCGCGCGAAAAATACGACTTCAGTGATAGAGTTTTTTTTTTATTAAATAAACTCATCGAGCAGTAGGTCTCGATCTGATCAATATGTACCTACCAGTTCTTTGTTGTTGCCAGAAACTCAATTTTGGCACGTTAAACTCCAGGAAGCTAGGACCAAAAATGAGAAATCATAAATTAAGCGTAACACTCTTAGCTGCATTTGTATATTTAATAAGTGAATTAACATAATATTCTTGGGCATTTTATATTGAAGTTAGTATTGGTTATTTATTATACATAACGTGAATTTATCTACAGAATAATTACTGAAAATTTTTCGTTATTATGCATAATAAATAATATACATATATTTCGGATTGTTTTCATAACATAGTTATTCATTGCTTCCGTTATATATTTTAATATTAATATTGTTATTAGAAAATATGTTACATTGAACAATATGCCTGCTGTTCAATATATAACTAAGGGAACTTCGTTCCCTCCGAGCGTCTCTCGTCATTTTAGACGTATTTTTCCATTAAATAGTTTTTTGATGTGATCGATCATTTGATCCCGGAAGAAGAAAATTTGAATTTAAGTTCATCAACAGTCAGAAGGATTAATATAATAATTGGTATTCCTTTGTCGTTCATGATGAGTCAGTTATTTATGTTTATATTAGAAAATTAAATATTTGGCTTCAATAATAAAGCACAAATAATATGAAGTTTCATTTTGGATACGTTATCTTAATGACATTTGTTGTATCTGGACCTAGAAAGATATAATAAGCAGTTGTAGATTTTTGAAATACACCAGCAATCTAACAGATAAATACAATTCACATGAGAAATAGAATATGATAGTTGAAACAGTTGAACTAACAAATTTTAAACAAATTTTTAAGAATTAATAATATAAATCTCAAATATATTGTGCAAATTGTTAGTAGTAGTTTTCATTATGAATATGAATATCAGGTTATATAATTAGTGAAAAAAACGAGAGGTGACTATTAGAGCTTAATGAGTACCTATACATTAAATCTTAGGAATTGTTGGTTTGTGGTAACTAACTGTCTCGAAAAAACTGCATCGATAGAGATATTGTATCTGGTTGTAGATTGTGCTGAGTCATTGTTGATTCTTAAATGAAATTCATACAAAAGAAGTTGTAACAATGGCTCTGAAATTTTATTAGAAAAGATCATGTTGAAATCGCTAGTCTTTTGTATCAACTAAAATTAAAAACGCTATAAAACCGCTGTAAATTGAATCAATACTTCCACATCATTATATTTTTATTATAAATAGCAACAACATAATGGTAACTTGAAAAATTCTTAATTTCTCAACAATTTTCAATTTTTATCCCCTCTCTTCATAATTTTGTATTAAATTATCATATAGTATATGAAACTGGAATCTGTTTACCTGAAAACCCCTGCAAAAACATATTACCTACTCGTTTTTCAAAATAATTTCCAATTTCTACCCGTTTGTATACCAAAAAAATACTGAAACGACATATTACTCAATTTTTAACGAAAAATTACCTTTTTTGCTAATTAAAACCCCGTTGAACCCCCTTCCCCTGAAACAAATTGGCTCAAAAATAATTCGAACCGTTGTCTTATAGATACCTACCTGTGAATGAAGTTAATAGCTCAATTTTTTCAAAAGTTATCGAGGATCTAGCTGACTGATCGACAAACAGAAATTTTTTATGCTCAAATTAGTTTTTAGAAGTTTATTCATATTCATATAATTATATACATTTTACTCCGATGTAGCTACAAACAAATTTTGAAAATTTTTAGAACGTTACTACCTATACTTCCCATCACGTGATGTGGAAGTAAAATATCATATAAACATTAAAATCAAGCTGATAGGATTTTCGTGGGAAGACGAAACCCGTCCAATTCTTCAACAAATCGGTCTTAAATCAACCCAGCATTGAAAGTGCACGTGTCTTGAGATTTTATTATAGTTGCGTATTTCGATTTGAGGAACGCACCATCTGCCTATTTCTGTCAGAAGCCGTGTATGAACGTGTATAAACAAGAATGAGGTCGAAGAGAGAGGCTCGAATAAACAACAAAAACCTTTCACGTGTTTCACTTCCCAACTACTTTTGTCATTAAAAATGAACTGCCAGGTATATTTTCGGAAAACTATACATCGATAATATTCAAATATACGTTTTCAGTGTATTATTGAAAATTTTTAACATTTAATTAATTATGCTTTTATAGAACAGAGTTGAATTTGAATAATTCACCATCAAATCTTTCAGTATTTATATTTCTTTGTTAACCTGACGAGTTATATTTAAGTATTTAATACATTTGTCATTATTTTAGAGTTTCTCAACCTGTGGGGCGCGCCCCCTTAGAGGGGCGGGAGCTTACTGAAGGGGGGCTGAGAACACACACCACAAAAGACCTATTTTCTTTAGTATTACATTTTATTGACTTATTGTATTGCGAACGTGAGATACAAATGAAAGGATGATCTGCACATACAATCCAAACAAATTATCTTTTTTTTAGTATTACATGTCATGGCTGAGGGGGGGAGCGATATACATTATGATAGGAAATAATTGCCGCAAATCCTAAAAGGTTGAGAAACGCTGCTCCATAAAAATTATAAGAATAACTGAACTAGTTGTTAATGTACATTAAGGTTAAGGAAAAAAACCTTCGTCACGTTTACATACAAATTCTGAATTCCTTAATTTCGAGGGGATGAAGAGATACACAAAGCTTGAATACCACCAAAAACACATTTAATTTCTGAATTAATATTGCGGCGGGGACAAGAAATATTTGAAGTCTCCAAAAAACACTTCCCTAATATAGAACGAATTCACGTACAAATCTTCAGCTATTTAACTGAATTTGAAGTGGCTGTAGAGATGCGCTGTGCACGAAAACATAACAATTGCGGAGGTAGAAGACACCATTTGAAACTCACAGTGTGCACTTTCTTAACATAAACTCAATCTACGTAACAAATTATAACCCCCTAACTCATTCATCAGAAGCTTTGAAACAAACATCTCTGAATTTAAATAGCGGCGATTGAGGAAAATAGTTAAAAGAATATAACTT
Organism: Cynegetis impunctata; assembly: GCA_030704885.1. Classification (NCBI taxonomy): domain Eukaryota; kingdom Metazoa; phylum Arthropoda; class Insecta; order Coleoptera; family Coccinellidae; genus Cynegetis; species Cynegetis impunctata. Next base: position 1,015,247 of record JARQZK010000013.1, on the reverse strand, counting down.
CCTTAACATCATCTCAGTCTGCGTAGGAAACACACACGTGTTTCATTCCTCCCTGAAGTATGTGTCAGGGAGGCGGGCAGCTTGAGTTTGGGATTAACTCCTTCAGCCAGATCAGAGGATACACTTGTATGTACAAGTGCATTAAGGATAGGTGAGACAGGATATTTATGGAAAATAGGAAGTGCGGGTAGGGTTCAGAGGATTGATACTGGCCAAGCATTCGCCTTGTGAGTTTGCAAGCAGTGACTTACATTACCATGAGGAAACCTCTGAAAAAAACTCATGGCAGACCAGTCAGCCCCGGGGTTTGAACCCGAGACCTCCCAAATACTAGCCAGCGTACCTAACATACTCGACTAACTAGCTTGGTGAGTCCGCGTACGAAATTACAACCCTCTTATTCAATCTGGATGAGCTGTGGACAAGCGCAAATCGCCAAAAGAAGAAATCTATACATAATAATAGCGACGATCAGAGAAAAAATGTATACCGCGAAAATCGCAGAAGAGAGCAAATCGTTACATGTATGTTCTGAGAAATAGGACTCATTGCAAACATTATTTCAAGAAAAATAGAATTTTAACGATTCCTTCTTTATATTTACTTGAATCTGTGTGCTTGATTCGTAAGTATTTGCATGCCGTACCCTTGGTGTCAAACCACGGGTATTCGACTAGATCTTCGGGACATCATGTTCACCTTCCTTCCTCTGAATTAACAAAAAGAGTCCATCATTTACAATGCTAAGAAAATTTACAATCACCGTCCAGAGGAATTAAAATGTATACCGTCAAATGGGGAAACATTGACCCTTTGCGGACAACTTTGGCCCAAGTAAGGAAAGAAGATTAATTTCAAAATAGCGCCAACAAAGTAAACAACAACTCTACGGTTTAAAATTCAGTCGATAGAGGGCACTTCTGTCCTTCCATTGAAAGCCGTCCGACGGCGACCGCCTGTTTTCCAGTCGAGAGGTGATCTTGAAGCTGACAGGTCGATTTTTAGTCGATAAATTACGCATTGAAACTTTGATCGGCACAAATTGTTAGAAACGTTCTAGTAACTCGGTAAGTTTATTAGCGTTATAGTTGACTATGAAATAGACCGCAACATATTTTTTAGTTATATTATTTACTCTTTTTTTGTTGTAGGGCGGCAGAATGTGATTTAGGGTAAGTTTGGCCCATATTTGGGGGCAAGATTGGCCCGGGCCAATGTGGGCAATGTGAAGAAAAAAATTGCAGGTTCCTGCTGGGAAAAGCATAAGTTCCAGTGACCTGATAAGCCCAGATACCATGCCTCAATCTTCAAAACAAATATCTGCTAAGCCAAAACGAGGTTTGTCTTCAAGCTCTTCTGAGAGCTCCTTAAATGAGAATTATTTAGAATCTGATAATCTAAGCGAATCATTTTCTGATCTGCTTGAAGACGAGAATAATGAGGTTATTCGAAATCCTGAGATTGAGAGACCAAGTCGTGCGAATTTAAACATAGGCAATTTTGTGTTGGTAACCTTTAATGCCAATCAATATCCTGGAAAAATCATCTAGATTTCAGAAGAAGGACCCACAGTAGGACTGTATGGAAAAAGGAATTAAATTTTGGAGATGGCCAGAAAAAAAGGATGCATTTTTGTACAGTTGGGAAGACGTCATTATGAAAATTAATGAGCCAAAAATGGTGTCTAAGAGAAATCAGTACACAGTTTCAGAAATTGACAATTTTGTTGAAAAATAAGTGTAAATTTTAGTATAGATGGAGGATATTTTTTGCGAAGCATTAGGTTAAAATGTGTTTTGAACTTTTGTATCTATGTAACTTTGAGAATTTTCATTTAAGTTTTTGCAAATGTATTGATTATTTGCAATAGATTCCGTTAAAATAAATTTTTTGTTGTAAATTTTGCACTTTTTCAGTTTATCTATTTAAAATACCGCCAGTATTTATTTTTCAGCTTCTATTTACTTACAATCAATTTAACCCACTATGTTTCGGTATAACATTAACCCTAGACCTAATTAACATGCACGGGACAATGTTTTCCCGATTCAAGGTAACTTTGGCCCAGTTGAAAAAAAAAATTTTTTTTGACAAATAATTTATAATACAGACAAACTGAAGTGTAAAATCTGTGGGAACATCCATTATGATGCATAAATAAAAATTACGTACCATAGAGATTAACAGGTGCTTTATTACAAGCCAAATATTACCAAAAAAATAAAAAATTTGGGCCAAAGTTTCCCCATTCGACGGTAACTTCCTTGACAAATTTTCGGAAACAAACAAAATCTTATTTTCTTGATAGACCTTCATTACTCCATAGAGGATTACTGTTCTGAGCAGTGATTGATAGATATGACCAAATTGAATAACACAGTCATCAGCTTCGATTGAGGAGGATTTTTTGTGAAGTTTGTATGTATTTTCATGGAAATGTGGTGTGATTTTTATTTCTAGGTATTACATTGCTTAGTTTGTATATTACATTTATTTTCCAGTTGAATTCAAATCTATAACTTCCTTGGTCAATTTTCGTAAACGAACAGAATCTTATTATCTTGATAGATCTTATTACTCTGTAGAGCACTACAATTCTGAGCAGTAATTGATCGATATGACAAAATTGAATAGCACAGGCATCAGCTTCGATTTAAAAAAATTAAAAAGAATTTGACACTTACTCTCGGTTCTATTGTTGATAATATAAAGTTTGTATATATTTTGTATGGAAATGTGGTTTGATATGTTTTTATTTCTATGTTTTACATTGTTTAGTTCTTGTATTTTTCGCTTTGTCAATAAATTCTATGATTTTAAATACAATATAGCATATTTTGATTTGATTTGATTTGAAAAGGCATCTCCTTAGCATCGAGTTGATCTATATATGAATTTTCAACCCTCCAACTCAATTTAGAGGAAGTTTGAGGATAAAAAAATACTTTTTTCAGCTCCATGACCCCTCCAAAAACCTGAATTTCGGATATGTTGTTGGTAATTAATTTCCCCTTCTTTTGCTACCAGTTTGAAAAATTTCATCTTATTATCTTCTATAAATTATTCATTCCGGCCAGGGTCGGATTAACCCTGTCCGGGCCCCAGGTCTTTTCAAGTTGATAAAGGGATGTAAGTAACTTCCAGATTATCGACTCCAGGTATCCTGTTACTTCAAAGTCTTATGTGATATTGTAACAACATGGATACTTTGACTTGATGCTGCAGCATCACCTCACCTAACTCGTTAGCTTTATTAAAATGGTCTTAATGAATAGGTTATAGATAAGTGATGAATGATGATCCAGGTTGCATGAATATGAATAAAATACAATAAACGAAAGAAAACAGTTTTGTAAAATACAAATTGGAAAAAGTACCGAGCTATTTATTGGTTTTGTACAGTACAGTAAGTTTGAATATTAACTTTTTTAACTTTTTTTGAAACAAAATCGTTTAAAACATCTTGGAAGTTGACCCTTTCTAATACATCATTTTCAAAGGCCATTATCGACAATGAATTCAAACGGTCCTGAGACATTGTTTTTTAGTTCTACTAACCTAGAAGATTTTGTAATTGAGTTTGATTTGTCGATCGTTGAATATGGATTCCATATAGATAGACACTCCCGGTAGGGAATAATGGTCAATTTGAATTTACCGCTAATAATCCCCGCCATGTCAAACATGCAAGATATCTCATTTTGTTGAAAATTGGGTTAGCTATTTAGATTTAAGATTATTTATTACGTCTGGCAACAGTGTTCACGATCGACGTCATATACAATTGGTGACGTACACGCCAACGGTCGCTGGACAGACTATACGAATAAATAGTAGATTGTCTGTAAAAACTAGAATCAATTCGCCACATCAGAATCATACGTAATCTATAACAAATAAACAATTCTAACTTAAATATAAAATTCCCGATAATATTTCTTCACTTGAAAGAAGAAATGATACATAAATGCACTTATTGAGTTCATCAATCTCTGAAGCTAAACATGTCGCTAACGTTCAAAGGATCACGTTCATGACACACATCAATACACATATACGAATACAGCTGACCTTTGGACTGTTACGATTTAGTATTCTCATTTTTAGGCTTAGCTCCATTGTCATGGAGTGTATTAACGTGCGATCAGGGCCAGATTAACCATTAGGCAGAGTAGGCAACTGCCTAGGGGCGCCGCATCGACTGGGGGCCCGTACACGCACCAAGAAAAAAAATTTATCGAATGAAAATTTTATTTGAAAATTTGTATGAAATTCCTCAACAATATTATTGCTCTCTTTCGACGCATGTTGTCAATTGATGAAATACTTCATACATACAGAACCTTCTAGTATCGAGCAGTAGAAATAATAAACTGTATTCGTTTAACAATGTTTCAGAACCGTTTGAATTCATTGTCGACAATGACCTTTGAAAATGATGTATTAGAAAGGGTCAGCTCCCAAGATGTTTCAAACGATTTTGTTTCTAAAAAAGTAAGAAAAGTTAATATTTAAACTTACGGTACTGTACAAAACCAATAAATATCTTGGAAGTTTCCAATTTGTACTTCACAAGACTGTTTTCTTTCGTTTATTGTATTTTATTGCGTTTAAAAAGATCAAATTTAAAATAACCGCGTCCCGCCTCATTTCTCTTTCCTAACCCATCATGCAACCTGGATCATCATTCATCACTTATCTATAACCTATTCATTAAGACCATTCCAATAAAGCTAACGAGTCAGGCAAGGTGATGCAGCAGCATCAAGTCAAAGTAACCATGTTGTTGCAATATCACATAAGATTTTGAAGTAACAGGATACCTGGAGTCGATCATCTGGAAGTTACTAACATCCCTTTATCAACTTGAAAAGACCTAGGGCCCGGACAGGGTTATTGCCTAGGGGCCCGGAAAGGGTTAATCTGGCCCTGCGTGCGATAAGGAACAAAATTGCATAATGTTTTATTTATCATTTACCATTGATAATAATATTTACATAAAATTTTTTCAACAGATAAATAAGTAATATCTAGAGTTTGTCACACCTATAGTGTATTTCATGCTCAATATAAATGTTCAAACTGTGAATGCACGAATAGTTGAACTGTTCTTAACGTGAGTAACATCCTTTTGTTTGTTACAGTTGAGGTGCAGGTGGATGGTAAACCCATAAGAATGGAACTCTGTGATACAGCTGGCCAGGTAAGTTCGAAAAAAGATTCTTGCGTGAAATTTAGTAGGTACGGAACTTCCAGTTTCAGATTTACCTATATACCATATGCCACTTTTCGCACGAATCGATATAAATTACAATCGACTATTTTGGCATGAGAGCTTTTAAACCATTAAGTGATGTATACAAGTTCTAATAAATAAAAAATAAAAAATCGGCCAAATGCGAGTCGGACTCGTGCAAGAAGGGTTCCGTACAATTGACTGTGCCCCCTTGAATATTTATTTTATTTTAATATTATTATTTATTATTAAAGTAAATATACAATTAAGTAGTTTGTGAATATTTAAAGTGCCTACCTGTTACCATTTAAAAAAGGCAAAAATAGGCAAAAAACGATATTTTTTTGTATGGAAGCCCCCCTTGAATACTCATTTTATTTTAATTTTATTATTTATTTTTGAAGTAAAAATACAACTGAGTATTTTGCGAATCGCGTTTGTAGTATGGAAGTCTCCCTTAAATATCAATTTTATTTTGTATTTGTTGTTATTGGCGAACGTAGATAAGCGATACGCCCCCTACCGGTGTCGAATATTACTAACGTATGGGCCATAGATTGCTTTTTTTACATTTGTTTACGTGTATTTTATATGAGAAGTTGTCGAGTTTTAATTGTGTTTAATTTTGTTTGGGATCGTTTACAAACGTTCAGAAAAGATGAATGAATATTATTGTTGTGTATCCTATTGTTCATCTTGGGAAAAAAAAACCAGAATATAGCTTAAATACCTTTCCGAAAGCTGGACAATTCAAAGTTGTATTCCAAACAAAGTTGGCAAACAACGACATGATGGACAGAAAAAAGGTGTGGATTCATAACTTGAAGATTGAAAAAAAGTGTCTGAACATAAGAGAGTTGTTCTTTACAGTTTACTGAGAATAATTATTTTCCTGCAGTAAGTTTGTGGATTTTTCCATATAGAATTATACCAACTGATGATGTGCAATTTCCAGCTAACCCAAAACGTATGGTTTTTGAAGTCCAATGCTATTCCAACGAAAAATCTTCCACTTCTATCGGAATCTGAACCTGGGCCATCATCCAGAGATTCTAGATAATTGTATTTTCTCTCATGTAACAACCAGAGATACTATTAAAATAATAATAATAATAAATAATGTTTATTTGCACAACCAAAATAACAGTTTGTCATAACATCAAGAATATGAAATAAAACTTGACTCTATAGCTAGGTAAAAACTAAAATATTCAATTATATAACCAGGAAAACAGAGATTCTATGAAATGTTTTCTTGAAACTTTTGAAAGTTTTTTTACTTTTTGAACAAATAGGTGTTCTATCATACAGCCTTTTCATGATGTATACATAGTTCCTCTAACCAATTAATTTATTCGTCCTCTCCTTTATTTTATTATTGACTTTCATGTTCAATGATAACAACTCAGTGTAAATTTCGACTTGATATAGGTAGGTTATATACTGTTGAACAAAGTTAATATTGTTCTCAATCGAAACACAATGAACCACTGGAAAATACGGAGTCCAAAAAACACCAATTACGAAGCTAAACGTTCGAAAACTCAAAATGAAATGAACGTAAATACCATTACCAATCAATGTAAACAAACCGTTAATGGCCCATAGAGTAGTACCGATATTAGCCGTTCCGGCGCTATGATCTTAATTTCAGCAATAGCGATAACAGAAATACATAAGTGGTCAAAATTTTAACTGTCTAGCTATCGCGGTTCTTGAGATATAGACGGACGGACGGACAGACAGCGAAGTCTTAAGGTTTACGCGCACTTATCGGAAGCGTCGCGAACGGAAGCGTCATTTAGCTGATGTCCGCGCACTTGGCCGAAGCGTCGCGTCACTTCTCGAACTTCTCGGCGAGAATTTCATTTATTTCAGCATTTGAAACAACGCAGTACGTTGTCTTGTGATGTACGATGAGCAGTTCGTCAGAAGAGGATTTTCTTGTATTAAGTTTAATTGCCACTATGGAAGAAGAAGAAAAAACAAGAAGAAATGCTGGGTTCCTAATATAAACCAAAATATAGACACTTACGGTTAATTTCATCATTTCTTTAATGATCTTATACAAGATGAAGAATTTTCAAATATTTCTGTATGTCAGAGGGAAAGGTTTTTGAACTACAAACTGAAAAATAAGACAAGAATCAAGAAATATTTGAATCTTCTCGACACCTGTCACCACGCATCAATCAATCAATCAATCAAAATACGTTTATTCAAGATTTCTGGGGGGATGGGGTACATTTTTTGTTATCTAGCTAAATAATTTATTGTGGGAAGTTATAAGGTTTTGCAACCTTCTTCAACCCTGGCTTTACTTAATTAATTCTCTAACATTTACAATATTAATAAAAAACCTAATTTTCCTATCTTTGGGGGGAATGCGGCTGCGGCCGACTTTTTTGCTAATTACGTGCCATTCGGTCCAAGGTCAATATATTTCAACTGACATTAGATGGTAAGGGAAACCACAGAAAACCTTTACCCACGCAATGTACTGATATTCTTAACTTTATTATATATAAATTTATATATATGGTTGACAATAGGTATATTTGCTGACGTTTCGCGCACTAACCGAACCGCACTCGGTTTTTCGGAGATTGATTTTTCGCGCACTGTCGACACTACTCGCACTTTCGGCACTACTCGCACTATCGACGTTTCACGCACTTTCGGCACTACGCGCACTTTTTTGGGTCAGCGGATTAGGAGTGGTATGTCCTCTAGGTGGTCGAGGACTTCATCAGGAGGGTCCTGAAGCACTTGGAGGATTCTGGAAGGAGGGAAAGGAAACCTTTTCTTTGGCCTTCTGCAGAGGACCCTTCGTCGACGGTGCCAAGGCGTCATGAGCATCGATCGGGCTTCGATGTTGGGACCGTGCAATGTACGATGGGCGTATCGAGCTTGGAGATTTTGGAGGTGTTCGAAAATGGGGGGAATTTTTACGTGTTCGTGTACTAAGTGTGACGGATAACGTCTGTCTAGACGGAAAATACTACGGCAGATTGTTCTTTCGCAGCTCTCCAACTGTCGGACTTATCTGTGAGGTAAATGCGAATAGAGTAACGATCTATATGCTACCACTGGTCTTATGAATGTTTTATACGTGTTTAACAGAGTTTGAGGATTACATCCTCAAATTCTGCCTTTTAGAGCATATAGAATGTTAGATCTGTTTCGGACTTTTTTAAGTGTGTTTTGAAGATCAGATCTCCAATTATTATGTTGATTGAATGATATTTCTGTATGTCACAGGGAAAACTGAAAAATAAGACAAGAATCAAGAAATATATGAATCTTCTCGACGCCTGTCACCGCGCATTGAGGCAAGCGTCAAGAGAAATGACTAGTTGGTCCGAAGAGAATTCGCGCGTCGACTGACGCGCCTCTTCGGTTCGCCACGCCGTAGTGCGCGGGCTGTCATTGAAACTAATGTAAACTTCTCGGGCAAAGAATCCACAATTTTCTTCGCGACGCTTCCGATAAGTGCGCGTATACCTTAAAGGATTAAATTTTTTTTGCAAATATTTATGTACTCATTATTATTGTAGATATTTATCGTTACTCCTTTTCAGAGATTTAATAGATTTCCGCTCAGTATCCTGACATATAGTGAGACATTTTTTAGGTTGATGAGTTCTCAAAATAGATAAAAAAATTCAACTGGGTGTCCTTGAAATTCAGTGACTGTTTCTAGAGAATTTTGAGGAAATCATCATATGATTCGATCGAGTACTATTAATGATTGTTCTAATGTGAATTTTGTTTTACTTTGCTTTCTTTCTACGTTCTTCTTGTCTTTGTACGATTTCGAAATTAATTTAGACTAGTGGTCGAAATTTGATAGTAATTCATAAATTTTTAAGTTTGAATGTTATTATTTGTTAGTAAAAAGTTCTTCCATTACACCCCTTTTATATGTTGAAGCTCAGAAATGTTAAAATGGGCAACCATACAAAATAAAAGATATGTAATTTAACGCAAATACACACAAGCTTTCAATTAAATTCTAGGCCAAGCTACAGAGATTTTTTCATGTGAAAAGTGTAAGAAGAAAACCAGCTGGGCCATTGTGTGTAAAATAGTTCCATATGATATAGTGATATGTTTTTCACTCGATTTTATTATTTATAACTTTGTTATTAACAATTTTATGCAAAAAATTGCATTTTTTTTAGTTTTTTGCTTATAAAAATGAAACTATCAGAGTAAACGTGATGGTGTTAAAAGACTAATTGTAGAAAATGAAAAGACGAAGAAATTGAGAAGTGGGACGACTCGATCAGACCCTTAGTTTGAGAGGAAATCGGGAAAAACCGGCCAAAATGCAGTTTTTTCAAAAATTCTTAGCTCGCTTATTTTTTGAGTTGTAGCGTAGATCCTCCGGCCAGTATTAGCTATTGATATAAACTTCATTTGTGCGAAGATCAGAAACTCTCCGATGCATAGTTTTTGATCTGTGGCCATTTGATTATGTAACTATGCAATTTTCCAGCAGACCTGAATGCGGCAGGTATGGTCCGATTTCAATTTAATAAAAAGATTTTGAAAGTAGAATTCTCATAGTTCAAAACGTTCATCTTGGTTTTTCATGAAAACGCTGACAAAATATGTTAAAAATAAAGCTGAACATGACAAAAAACGGCCGAGCGCGTGAGAGTAGTTGAAGAGTGGAGGTTTACAATTATTATCTGACAACGTTTAGAAATTACTGTCATGTTCAAAATGCCGATGCTTTCGAATGTCATACTTCTCCTTGCCTGCTGCTCTATCCCCACTCTTCAACTACTCTCACGCGCTCGGCCGTTTTTCGTCATGTTCAGCTTTATTTTTAACATATTTCTCAGCGTTTTCATGAAAAACCAAGAGGATCGTTTTGAACTATGAGAATTCTACTTTCAAAATCTTTTTAGTAAATTGACATCGGACCAAACCTGTCGCATTCAGGTCTGCTGGAAAATTGCATAGTAACATCGGACAATTCCTGATCTTCGCACAAATGAAGTTTATATCAATAACTAATACTGGCCGGAGGATCTACGGTACAACTCAAAAAATAACCGAGTTAAAAATTTTTGAAAAAACTGCATTTTGGACGGTTTTTTCCGATTTTCTCTCAAACTAAGGGTTTGATCGAGTCGTCCCACTTCTCAATTTCTTCGTCTTTTCATTTTCTACAATTAGTCTATTGACACCATCACGATTACTTTGATAGTTTCATTTTTATAAGCAAAAAACTAAAAAAAATGCAATTTTTTTCATTAAATTGTTAATAACAAAGTTATAAATAATAAAGTCGAGTGAAAAACATATCACTATATCATATGGAACTATTTTACAAACAATGGCGCAGCTGGTTTTCTTCTAACACTTTTTACACAAAATGCGCCCTACAAATCTCTGTAGCTTGGCCTATTCAGATTTATTACGCATTCTTCATAAAAATGAATCAATATAAGGTATCGAGAACAAATTTAAAGCCGATAAAAGATATTTTTCTTGAATTATCGAAAAATATGATGCACTTTTTATGAATGTAAGTTCGGAAATGTAGAAAAGAGAAATTATGCTTCGGATACATAATAACAGGTTGAAACATGAGATCTTAGACATCACTTTCACCTGGCAAGCTTTTATCAACAACAGATTTTGATGAATCGTACATGAAGTGAATCTAAAGCTACGGTTCCACCGGAGGAACATTTTTGTTGCTGTTGCTTGTTTCCGTGAATGTTTCAAAATGTTCCTTAAAATTTCTTTATGTTTCGGCAATAAATGATGATTGTTTCTACTGAACAATATGAACAACTATTGACAATTTTAGTTGCTTCAGTGGAAACAAGAAATTTACGTATGTTGCCATAAGTTTCTACCTATGGTAACAAAGAGAAACATTTAGCAACAAAATGTTCCTCAATTTTCCTCCAGCGGAACCGTAGCTTAACATTTATAGTAAAGAGAAGAGAATTAAGATGATTAAGATAACAGAAAATCTAAAGGCAATATAAGAAATCCTAGAAATTGTTCTTGGACTATTACTAAATTTCAATTAAACTTTTTCAGCAAGGTATTTGAATAATGATAAATCCTTCATAATTTGTGCGTATTTAGTTGCTCTTTTCACAAGCTGGACTTTTTACGAAATTCTTAATACATCATGATTTTGGTACATAATTAAGTTCTTCATTATTAGGCCAAGCTACAGAGATCTAGAATGAGCATTTTGTGTAAAAAGTGTCAGAAGAAAACCAGCTCCGCTATTGTTTGTAAAATAGTTCTATATGATATAGTGATATGTTTTCCACTCGACTTTATTATTTATAACTTTGTTATTAACAATTTTATGCAAAAAATCGCGTTATTTTTAGTTTTTTGCTCATGAAACTGAAACTATCGAAGTAATCGTGATGGTTCCTCATAAAGAGCATTTCTCAAAGATATATTTAAAAAATAAACGTTGATTGAAATTGTGAAAACTGCTTCGTTTTTTTACTTAATTAACTAATCGTTTTGTCACATGCCAAATAAAAATATAGGCCAAGCTACAGAGATTTTTTCATGTAAAAAGTGTTAGAAGAAAACCAGCTCCGCCAATGTTTGTAAGATAGTTCCATATGATATAGTGATATGTTTTTCACTCGACTTTATTATTTATAACTTTGTTTTTAACAATTTTATGCAAAAAAATTTTTTGGTTTTTTGTTTATCAAACTGAAACTATCAGAGTAATCGTGATTCTGTCAATAGACTAATTGTAGAAAATGAAAAGACGAAGAAAATGAGAGGTCGGACGACTCGATCTGACCTGTAGTTCGAGAGGAAATTGGAAAAAACCACCAAAAATTAGGTTTTTCCAACAATTCATAACTCGGTTATTTTTTGAGTTGTAGCGTAGATCCTCCGGTCAGTATTATTTATTAATATAAACTTTATCTATGCGAAGAGCAGGAACTGTCCGATGCATAGTTTTCGATCTGTGGCCATTTGTATATTTCACTATGCAATTTTCCAGCAGACCTGAATGCGACACGTATGGTCCGATTTCAATTTACAAAAAAGATTTTGAAAGTAGAATTCTCATAGTTCAAAACGTCCATCTTGGTTTTACTTGAAAACGCTGAGAAATATATTAAAAATAAAGCTGAACATCGCGAAAAACGGCCGAGAAATTACCGTCATGTTCAAAATGCCTACGCTTTCGAATGTCATGCTTATCCTTGCCTGTTATTCTACCCCCACTCTTCAACTATTCTCACGCGTTCTGCCGGTTTTCGTCATGTTCAGCTTTATTTTTAACATATTTCTCAGCGTTTTCATGTAAAACCAAGATGAACATTTTGAACTATGAATTCTTATTTCTAAATCTTTTTTGTAAATTGAAATCGGACCATACCTCTCGCATTCAGGTCTGCTGGAAAGTTGCATAGTAAAATACACAAATGGCCACAGATCGAAAACTATGCATCGGACAGTTTCTGCTCTTCGCATAAATAAAGTTTATATTAATAACAAATACTGTGCAGAGGATCTACGCTACAACTCAAAAACTAACCGAGTAATGAATTTTTGAAAGAACTGCATTTTTGGCGTTTTTTTCCGATTTTCTCTCAAAATAAGGGTCTGATCGAGCCGTCCGACCTCTCATTTTCTTCGTCTTTTCATTTTCTACAATTAGTCTATTGACAGAATCACGATTACTCTGATAGTTTCAGTTTGATAAACAAAAAACCAAAAAAATTTTTTGCATAAAATTGTTATAAATAATAAAGTCGAGTGAAAAACACATCACTATATCATATGGAACTATCTTACAAACATTGGCGGAGCTGGTTTTCTTCTAACACTTTTTACATGAAAAAATCTCTGTAGCTTGGCCTATATTTTTATTTGGCATGTGACAAAACGTTTAGTTAATTAAGTAAAAAAACGAAGCAGTTTTCACAATTTCAATCAACGTTTATTTTTTAAATATATCTTTGAGAAATCCTCTTTATGAGAAACTATTGCAATTAAATTGAAGAAACTGGTAATTGGTGAAAATTAATTAACAATATATTAAACATAATGAAATAATATATCAAATTTTTAGTAGGTAATACCTAATCAAAAATGTATTATGTTTTTTTTATTTATTGCGATTATAAACATTTTCACTTGGTAATTTTGAGTATTTGAGTAATTGAAATGTTTCCTTTCGTTTCATAAAGAGAACATTGGTAGATAAAATCATAGCTGAGAAACACGCATTTGAAAGATTGGATATAGTTTCTTCTCGAAAACACATACTTCATTTCTGAAAGCAGTTCCGTCTCTTCCATAAGGGCACTCGGGGCACGTGCCCAGGGCCCCCGGCTTGATAGGGGCCCCGCCGAGGCCCCAATTTCCGAATTCGTCATTTACAAAAAATCTGGGCTACCAGTTTTTTAAAAATTTTTTTTTGTTTTTATATTTTTATCGTTTAGCTGTATTATCGAGGCAGATGCAAAACTAAAATTATCTAGCGGTCACCTACGTTAGCGGTATCTGTAGCTAGGGTTATGTTCAGATTTACCTACCCACCGAGTTGTCCAATTTTCTATGCAGAATCTATGAAAATCGGTCTCTGCGCAGGAAACTAGTTAGCCGTAACAATTTTTTAGTTACAAGCAAGATTGGAAGCATATGAGTAAGTCAATCACGGAGCATGAGAACAGTTCACAGCACACGCAATCAATGATGAATTATATCGCACGAAACAAAACTACTGATGGGCAAGTTGATAATGAGTTGCTTTCCTAATATGATGCACAGGTTGATTATTGGAAGAACGTATTAAAAGGATCGTCTCAGTCGTGAAATTTTTGGCTTCTAGGGGACTTGGATTTCGGGGTGATGGTGAAACTTTGGGGTCTCAAAATAACGGGAATGATTTGGGAAGCTTAGAACTAATCAGTTAGTTTGACCCTTTTCTTGCAAATCATATGAAAAACTACGGAAATCGCGGAAAAGGGAGTACGTAATATTTGTCTGCGAATATTTGCAATGAATTTATTAATATCATGGGACAGCAAGTGTTAACGACAATTATTAACGAACTAAAAGGTGTAAAATACTGCTCAATCAGCGTGGATTCTACACCAGATCTCTCCCATGTTGACCAACTGACTTTCATTGCTCGATACGTAAAAGACGAAGAGCCTATCGAGAGATTATTGCAATTTTTATCTATGGAGGTGCATAAAGCTCAATACATAGCAGATACCGTCTTAAACTTTTTGGAACACCTTGATATTCCAATAAAAGATTGTCGCGGACAGAGTTACGATAATGCAGTAAATATGGCTGGAAAGTATTCTGGTCTTCAGGCAAGAATAAAAGAAAAATGTGAATTTGCTATTTTTGCCCCATGTGCTGCTCATTCGCTGAATTTAGTAGGTGTTCAAGCGGTTTCAGAAGCAGTAGTATACTTTCAACTAATCCAAGATCTATTTGATTTTTTTTCGGCTTCAACTAATCGATGGAAAATTTTGACAGAATGCCTAGGTGCAAATAAAGTTCTGAAGTATCTCTCCGAAACCAGATGGTCTACACGAGCTGATGCTCTTAATGCTTTTAAAAATGGTTATAATCATATTTCCGAAGCTTTAACATCAAATGGAAAAATTGGAGAACAATCTCCTAACAGAGATATTAAATGATCTTTTGTGAATCATCATTCAATTCTTAAATGTTCCTTAAAATTTCTTTATGTTTCGGCAACAAATGTAAACTATTTCTACTTGTCACCCTTCCAGCTTCGATTCCACCAGAGGAGCATCTTTGTTGCTGTTCCGTGTTTCTGTAAATGTTGCTTCAATTTCTTTATTTTTCGGCAACAAATGTTGACTGTTCCTACCTGTCGCCGGTTTCCATTTTGAACAATGACAATTTTAGTTGCTTCAATGGAAACAAGAAGTTTACGTATGTTGCCATAAGTTTCTACTTTTGGCAACAAGGAGAAACATTCAGCAACAAAATGTTCCTCTGGTGGAACTGTAGCTATACGCTTTACGAACCTATATTGCCATATTCGTTTGTTCAACCGTCGAGCCAACAGCAGGTAAAATCAAATTATTTGATATAATATATGTATAATGCACAATTATTGATGTCGATATCGAAATTAGTTGCTAATTCGACTCATTATTTATAGGAAATCTCGTGAAGATAGGCTTTCCAAGTATAATAATAATAGATCTGCCGTGAACGAATAATGAGAATTGCAGCCGACATATTAATTGTATTGAAAATCCCCACCTCATCCAAACTTTTTTATTATACAGTCTACTACACATAAAAACCAACTGCTTTTACAAAAACGACTAAAGAATTCACATAAAATTTATCAAGCCTTGAATCCGAAATCAGTCAATACCTTGTAACGTTTTCACTTAAAACCACTCAAGTATTTGCTGATACATTTGTCGATGGATTAGACAGAATCACTTAAACTAGAAGTATAAAATTTTGAAATAATCTTTGATTTTTTCGTATGAATAGAAAAATGCGTGAGCAACAGAGCTCCGTCACTAAGGTCGTATTTTTTGCGCGAAGTGCATCGCGTCCAATTGCGATTCGAATGGAATAATCTATGGTTCGGGAAATCCGAATTTAATGTCAAACCAAAATAAAAATTAGAAATTGAATCATTTTATTGGAAAAAAAAATCGTGAACTGGAGAACCACGCTTAATAGCAAACCGTAATAAAATTTATTCAAAAAAAAACCTCGAATTGCTTCGCATACTGATTATTGGCTTCAGGTCAATAAGATAACATCAACATGACCTCAGTAAAAGTTTTCTGGTTTTCGAGATATTGCCACTCTTATGTTTTTTTCAAAAATCTCTACTTTTTGGTCATTTTCTCGCCTGTTTTGAATATAATTAACTTCTAACCTATGGTTTTTTTTTTCTTGTGCTTTCATCAATACTGGGTTGAGATAATCGACCCATTATTTCATTAAAAACTAGCTCGCTAACCTTAAGAAAAAATTAAGTTGTTTCAATTCAATTTAAATCCGAAAACCTTAACTGAAGTTTGACTATTTACTGTGAAAAAATATTGTACCGGACTGAATCAGCAAATGATTTTAAAAACTAGCCTATTTAATGCTCTTCGAATATGGTATAACATTTGTGGTTTTTCGTTTTCAAAAGTCTAAAAATTCCAATGTATCATTGAATTCGTGCTACTTTCGAAATTCTTCAAATAAAAAATGATACTTAATGAAAGGTGCATGCCTGTTTTACCGGCAAATTACAACGTGGTAGTTGTAGAAAACATCTGAAATCGCCTCGGAAACCACCATTTATTACTCTTTTTTATTCATTGTTGTAGGTAGGCGTCCAAATAATGAACAGAACATAAGGTCATTTTAATTATTTCAATAGATTTTTATATTGTTAAAAGCTAATAAAGAATTTTGATCTGAAATTTGAATCATTATTTTCACAATAGATATTTGGAATGTCTACCACTGACTTTTAAACACAACCTGCATCTTCGCAAAAATTGTCCTTTTAAACGCCTTGATCTCAAATCATCATTCCACGTGCTGCTTGATTGATTAAGAAGTAGGCCAAGCTACAGAGATTTTTTCATGTAAAAAGTGTTAGAAGAAAACCAGCTCCGCCATTGTGTGTAAAATAGTTCCACATGATATAGTGATATATTTTTCACTCGACTTTATTATTTATGTCTTTGTTATTAACAATTTTATGCAAAAAATCTAAATTGAAACTATTAGAGTAATCGTGATGATGTCAATAGACTTATTGTAGAAAATGAAAAGACGAAAAAAATGAGAGGTCGGACGACTCGATCAGACCCTTAGTCTAAGGGAAAATGGGAAAAAACCGTCCAAAATGCAGTTTTTTCAAAAGTTCATAACTCGGTTATTTTTTGAGTTGTAGCGTAGATCCTCCGGTTAGTATTATTTATCAATATAAACTTCATTTGTGCGAAGAGCAGGATCTGTCCGATGCATAGTTTTTGATCTGTGGCCATTTGATTATGTTACTATGCAATTTTCCAGCAGACCTGAATGCGACAGATATGGTCTGATTTCAATTTACTAAAAAGATTTTGAAAGTAGAATTCTCATAGTTCAAAACGTTCATCTTGGTTTTCCATAAAAACGCTGAGAAATATGTTAAAAATAAAGCTGAACATGACGAAAAACTTCCGAGCGCGTAAGAGTAGTTGAAGAGTGGGGGTAGAGCAGCAGGCAAGGGGAAGTATGACATTCGAAAGAGTCGGCATTTTGAACGTGACAGTAATTTCTAAACGTTGTCAGATAATAATTGTAAACCTCCACTCTTCAACTACTCTCACGCGCTCGGCCGTTTTTTGTCATGTTCAGCTTTATTTTTAACATATTTTGTCAGCGTTTTCATGAAAAACCAAGATGAACGTTTTGAACTATGAGAATTCTACTTTCTTTCCCTCCTTCCAGAATCCTCCAAGTGCTTCAGGACCCTCCTGATGAAGTCCTCGACCACCTAGAGGACATACCACTCCTAATCCGCTGACCCAAAAAAGTGCGCGTAGTGCCGAAAGTAGAATTCTCATAGTTCAAAACGTTCATCTTGGTTTTTCATGAAAACGCTGACAAAATATGTTAAAAATAAAGCTGAACATGACAAAAAACGGCCGAGCGCGTGAGAGTAGTTGAAGAGTGGAGGTTTACAATTATTATCTGACAACGTTTAGAAATTACTGTCATGTTCAAAATGCCGATGCTTTCGAATGTCATACTTCTCCTTGCCTGCTGCTCTATCCCCACTCTTCAACTACTCTCACGCGCTCGGCCGTTTTTTGTCATGTTTAGCTTTATTTTTAACATATTTCTCAGCGTTTTCATGAAAAACCAAGATGAACGTTTTGAACTATAAGAATTCTACTTTCAAAATCTTTTTAGTAAATTGAAATCGGACCATACCTGTCGCATTCAGGTCTGCTGGAAAATTGCATAGTAACATAATCAAATGGCCACAGATCAAAAACTATGCATCGGACAGTTCCTGATCTTCGCAAAAATGAAGTTCATATCAATAGCTAATACTGGCCGGAGGATCTACGCTACAACTCAAAAAACCGAGTTATGAACTTTTGAAAAAATTGCATTTTGGCCGGTTTTTTCCAATTTTCCCTTAGACTGAGGGTCTGATCGAGTCGTCCGACCTCTCATTTTTTTCGTCTTTTCATTTTCTATAATAAGTCTATTGACACCATCACGATTACTCTGATTTTCAATTTTATAAGCAAAAAACTAAAAAAAATGCGATTTTTTGCATAAAATTGTTAATAACAAATATATAAATAATAAAGTCGAGTGAAAATATATCACTATATCATGTGGAACTATTTGACAAACAATGGCGGAGCTGGTTTTCTTCTAACACTTTTTGCACAAAATGCTCACTCTAAATCTCTGTAGCTTGGCCTAAAGGGGTCATTAAATACGTGAGATAATTTTGGCGATTTTTTCACTCCGCCTCCCTCCTTGGTGAGATGTGAGTTCTTGCTCGACCCCCACTCTCCTTCCCCGAATCTCACGTGAAATTTTTTAAAATACATATTTGTTTTATGAATTAGTTAATCTGTGCTAATTCTATTAGTTCAAGTAAATCAGTAATATTTTATAAACA
The DNA here is from genome assembly GCA_030704885.1 of Cynegetis impunctata. NCBI lineage: Eukaryota > Metazoa > Arthropoda > Insecta > Coleoptera > Coccinellidae > Cynegetis > Cynegetis impunctata. The sequence goes on along the minus strand of JARQZK010000013.1, from coordinate 996,336 downwards.
TGTGAAAAAAATTAAGTTAATAATAAAACAATGGTTGTAATAAGACACAGTTTTTTTCAGTGAAAATTATTAGTGCATCGTATGTTTATTATAAAAGGTTATGACATAATTTTTTTATGAATAATATTCACATCGTGCCGTATATGAAGAAGGAATATTTACTCAAAAAAAAAGTATTGACTGTTAATAAATATTTATCAATAGTTAACGAATAATGTTTGAAAAATACTTTTTCATATTTTATAAATGAATAAATTGTTTTATTTTTAGTGGAGAAACATTTTTTACTTAAGTTAACCCAGTTTTCTCGCAATTTTATACTGTTTCTTGCGAAAAAAATTACGTGATATTTGATGAGACCACCCCTTCCCCACGTGAGATTGAGTGAGATTTTCCTGGACCCCACTCTAAAGAACTCACGTAATTAATGGATGCCCCCTTTCCATACGATGCAATAATTTATTATTTTCGGGCAAAATAAGACTAAAAAAAATCATTAAATTTCAGATCATATTTATTTTCGAAATGAGAACGAATTTCATTATTATCCTCAAGGATCAAAAACATTATCAATTATTATGGTTACTAAAATAATATTTCATTTCTCAGTTTCCTAGTACCTATACTAAAATACCATAGAAATACTATACAGGAAGTTTTGCTTGTTGCACAAATATCTGAAGATAAGGTTATCTAAAGTTCAAAGTTGAGTTAAGTTATTATCGAACACTTCTCACATTGAATCGTAAAATTCTGTTCTTAAATTTTCAATAAACAATGTAGGAAGATCATGAACCAATTTCACCCTGACAACCCGGGTGAACTTGTCATCACTCAGCGTGAAAACCTGATAAAATTACAATACGTTACAGAATCAATTTAAAACTTCAGCTACTAGTTCCGATTATAAGACAACCTTCAGTCAGCTTCGTACCCCAAAAAACGTGTTCTTTTTGTGGTTGCCTCCTTCGTGACCCAACAAAGAAGAAAGAATAGTCAAGAGAATAGCAAGTCTATTTTCGGTTGAATTCTGAGCGTAATTAGTTACAGTGAGTAATAATAATATCTAACCACTCATTTCTCCAGTGATTCAGCAGACCTTTAAATAGACGTGTAAAATATACAGGCCGCCATTACAAATTCAAATTTAATTTAATTCAAAATACATATTATTTAGTTTTCAATGAGGAATTCTCAACTTCATTTCCAGTTCTGATAGTTTCGAATTATTATTATAGATAGGTATGTCGGTCGTATACAAATTTTTGTGTTTCAGAAAGTGTTTTAATATTTCAATTAATTTTGGATGAATATATTCATAGATATCAAGAATTTCCTGTAGATACTATTATTTAATTTTAAAAAAAAAACGAAGAAAAACGTTCATTATTCTGTAAAATCATCCCATGGTGGGAGAAAAGGTTTGAAACCCCAAAAGGCAAATCCCTGATATCAACTCAAATCTATACAAGTTTTTAGCCTTCTGAACTTGGAGGAACTGTGGATATTCGAAATGCTCGAAAACCGCCAAAAACTCATGAAATTTGTACATCAAAGTAGCAGCGGTTTGCGAAAAAAATTCAAACTACTGAAAGATACTTTAACACTCACTACAATAACATGCTAACTTTCAACTCTCTAGGTCAATTAGGTACCGTGGAGCAGCAAAACTCCCTCGAAAACCGGGTTTTTCGCCTTACTAGAGAGCTTAATTTCATATATATTATTCATAAATAATTCATCTCCACATTCGCCTCATTAGCACTTCTTCGGGCAATCTATGGAAGCGTATAAAGACAAAAAGTCATGTAATAAAAATTATGTAAATCTTTCAAGAACTGTGTTTATCTTCGTGACAAATTATAATGAATTCACATGGAGTATCGACCTCCAACATCCGATTAAACATTTTTTTTTGAGCTTTTTTTGTTAATTTAATTAAATTGCCAATAGGATTCAAGGATCTGAACCTGCCGACGATATATACAGTATCTGTTTACTCTAGAAATCAAATATCTACACAATTATGATTGAAGTGTATGATACAAAAGTCATTTTATATGTATACTATTGCAAAGTTGTTTTTTTCATGTGTCTCAGATTCCGGAAGTCTGATTGGAGCTTTGGAATTGAATAGATTGTCAGTCATTTGCGAATGGTTATTCACTCAAGATTTATTCGTTTCGTATAATAGTATATAATCACTAAGTAGCCTTTGTATATCATGTTTCTCTTGCTTAATCCATTTATATCATCATAGCTTGATCCAGCATTTTCTATATAACCACCTACTGCCACCCACTCATGGTTGTAGGGATAGAAAGCCCTTGTTCTGCATTAGTAATAAAAGAATTTGGTCTTTGTGAGTTTGGATGGCAAAAATTTTTGTTGAAAGGTTCCTTTTTTTTCTAGCACATTGTATGACTTATCTAAACTTAAGGTTGTATTGCATGACGTTAAGTATATATTTATATGACCATGATGAGGACTTCTCCGGAATATTCCAGATTGTATTCAAGTGTAATTGTGTGATCTAAGAATGTTGTATCCTAGAACTTCCTATCGTTGAAGGTATATAAGCCGAAGTTTATTGATTTCTTTTCAGTCAAGTCTTCGCTATGGTCAACAGATCATTAACAAGCAAAAAAAAAAGGAAACACACTTGTTTCATTCCTCCCTGAAGTATGTGTCAGGGAGGCGGGCAGCTTGAGTTTGGGATTAACTCCTTCAGCCAGATCAGAGGATACACTTGTATGTACAAGTGCATTAAGGATAGGTGATATGGGATATTTATGGAACATAGGAAGTGTGGGTAGGGTTCAGAGGATTAATACTGGCCCAGCATTCGCCTTTTAAGTGTGCAATCAGTGATTTACTTTACGCCATGAGGAAACCTCATGGCAGACCAGTCGGAAACCTCATGGCAGACCAGTCGGGGTTGGAACTCGGGACCTCCCAAATACTAGTCAGCATATCTAAGTACTAGGTTAACAGGCTTGGTAAATAGGCGAAGTGCTGAACCGATTATATTCCTATTGAACGATGTATTTCGACCCGGACAACGCTGGATTTCGTCGCTATATATATATATATATATATATATATATATATATATATATATATATATATATATATATATATATATATTAAAAAAAATTAAATAATAAGAAATTAACTTGTCTAAAAACCACAAAATGAAAATAACTTTTTATTCGACTAGTTTCGCCTGTTACAGCATTATCAAGACTGAATACATAATTGCAAAGACATCGCTTGAAAATATATAAGTATTTCGGTTCGGTACCTGGGGGTGGTAAAATGTAATCGATGGGTCCAAGTTATCAGAGATTTAACAGTGGGGAGTGGTTTAAGTCTAACTGGTCATTAAGAAGAATGTAATTATGGGATTTTTGGATCTTGTTTATTTCCATGGCTTCCAGGAAGTTCATTATCATGCCTTTATCACAGTAATGAAGAATTCTTGGTTTGAAAGAGGATGAGATGTTATGTTTTTTTGACTCTAGATGTTCCCTAAATGCTGATTGTCCGTTTTTTAGATGTTCTTTTAGCCTGGTTTCAAAACATCTCCCGGTCTGACCTATATATGTTGAATTACATTCTTCACAGTCCATTCTATAAATTCCTGTTCTCTTCATTGGATCGACTTTTGACATTTTGTTATTAAAAATCATTCTATCAGCTAATCTGCTGTGACTCGAAAAAGCAGTATTCAAATTATTATTTTTAAAGAATTGAATGATCTTTGAAGAGGGGATGTGCGTATAAGGGATGCTCACAAACTTTTGTACATTTTTGTTATTGCAGTATGGTCCATA